>PPON03000100.1:0-23215 GCA_003708525.3 Monosporozyma unispora | reverse complement strand
TGTTGGAATCCAGAGCTCTTGGCGTCTGGTGTGGTGTACTTCATGCTTGTTTATCAATCTCTGGTTTTATTAGTACAAGAGTACCTCTAAACATGTATATAATACTGTTGGAATCCAGAGCTCTTGGCGTCTGGTGTGGTGTACGTCATACTTGTGTATCAATCTCTGGTTTTATTAGTTCAAGAGTACTTCTAAACATGTATATAATATACTATATCTATTTTTAATATTAATTCTTTTATCAATTTTCTTAATTTGAAATATTGAAAATAGTGAAAAATCCATTTCCATAGTGTAGTGATATCACCCACACACAATGTAGAGGATTATGGAATCACTGAATTAGATCAATTATATTGAATATGACATTAATTAATCTCATATTCCAACACTATTAATTATATTGAATATGACATTAATTAATATCATATTCCAACAGTTTCATTTAAGTTACTTAGGTAATTTCTATTTTTGATATACAATGATTACCGTCAAAAAAGTGTTTTTACTTATTTTTCCTAGATTTATACCTAAATATAGATGGCTACTTGAAGAGTTATTTCAACAAATGTGAGAACAATCTCTGAAACCACCTTATAACTCTTTCAATTATTCCTAAAATAAAATATTTTGCTTGGTTTTTATTTTTATTTTTATTTCTAAACTGAAACCGGTTTTAATATTTTCAAAGTACCTTCTCAGTCAAGAGTTATGTTACTTTAAATTTTGGTTTATGGAGTGCATTTAGATGTCACTGTAGAGCACTTTTTTAACAGAAGTAAGGTCACTGTGGCCGAGTGGTTAAGGCGATGCCCTGCTATTTCATAGAAACAGCTGTAAGGCATTGGGTTTTACCTTCGCAGGTTCGAATCCTGTCTGTGACGTTATTTTTTTTTTTTTGAAAAATTCTTAGAACCGAAGATCGATTTGAGAAGACTACTTGAATCATTCATTGATTGATAAAATACTTCTACAAGAAATAAATACCAGTTTATTTTTAGGTTACAAAACCAATTCTATAAACATAAATATTGGTGACTTAATTTAAGTTGAATTGAGTAATTATAGGATGAGTTCTAACAATGAAGATGAATCACCAGTAAGGGTGGAAGATATTGTTAATGAGTTCAAAGCATCCACAGATGAAGATATTAAATATATGATATTAAAGAAACCTATACACTGGAATGTAATTGAAGATTTAACCACGTACTACGAAAATATAATTAAACCTGTTTTTAAAGAAGGTAGTCCAGATGTTACCAATTTATTATCATCTGAAATGTTACCCCATATTTTTGAAGATGATATAGAGCCATTTATCAACACACTATTGGAACCATTATTGTCATTATTTGGAAGTTTGGTTCAAGAAGAAAGAAAGAGTCTTATTTTACAATGTTTTAAAGCTGTATTGGGCAAATTTATCTCTAAGAGTCAAAATTCGGGTGCTTTTGTTAAGCTTCATAAAGATTTCATTTCTCAGTATATTCATGTTTTAAAAACAAGTGGCTATGATGTCACTCATAAAGTATTGTATAGGGATATTTTGAGACTTTTAATACAGATCAGTTATCAACATGTTATACCGATTGATCTAATGAGTGAAATTTTACAAACCACATCTACAGAAACCAAATTCGATCCAACCACACGTCAATTGTTGGATTCTTCCTTCAAGTTGGTTAATTATAAAGAACTACATGAAATTAATGAAATGATAACATTATCTCAATTAGTGGTGTTATCCGAGAGATGGTATAAATTTAATGAAGCGCCATTTATCTATTATAAATTTGTAAAACAAAATGCAGAAGATCTTAAGATTAAATCAGTCGAAGAGGTATGTGACGAGGTTAGTGATATATTACATGTACTTGTTAATTTCAAACCACTATTTTTTACCACATCCTATTCATCAAAGAAAGTTGTTGATGCTGGGTTAGGACCAGACATGCCATTATACTTCCAAAACGTTCTAGATTATTTACAACATGCTCAATCTAATTATAATGATCATATGCGGGTGGATACAAATGACTTGAGCGCAGGTGGAGAATTTGTGGATGAAGATATTGCTCAACAAGATTATTTAAATGAATTACAGTCTGATACAGACAATTTCGAGGAAGAGGAAGATCCTTTCACTTTTGAAGATGGGTTAAGCTCCGCTGTAGATAAAAACAACCAAAATGCAAATAATCAAATATCTATATTAATATCCAGAATTAATGAATTACACAAGGAACATAAATTATACAAAAAAGCTACGAACCAGGTGTTAGATACTCCTGATGAGATTGATCGTGTGATTAACACCTTAAATACTAGCTCAGATTATGATGAACTTCACCATGCGATAGATTTGGTGGAGAATATTGTCAAAGATCCAATATTTGAGAAGATTGGTGAGGAGAAACAACTGGAACTATATACCGGATTACTATTGAGATTGAAAAGAGATAAAGAATTTGTCAAGGTTCTTAAAGTCGGTAATATGAAACAAAAAATTGACGAAGGTTTAGACATTAGAATCACTATTTACAGTATTTTATTACAAACAAAGGAGACTATGTTTACGTACACTTTGGCATGTATGATTTTGGAAACTATTGCTACATTGGGGGTGAAAGAAAAGGACCCTAGTATTTTTTCCCAGATCGTGACCCTTTACAAAAAGATAATGACCCAATATGAGACTTACCTCGAGGGAGTCGACCCAGAGTGGTTTGAAACACATATTGTCCGTGTCATTATGGATCAAAATCCAGATTTGTATCATTCGATCTTACAACATTGATTGATTTGATAGATGCTTTTCTCGGTACCGCCTCTCGATCACACTACTATCATTTTATCAATAATTAGTAAGTGAAAAGTTGCATAGAAAAACAATACAAAAAAACACGGAGTGCTAACAAAATTCGTATTTTGTCACTTTAGATCAACTGATTCTTTTCTCGAGAGGCAAAACTGGTAACTTTCCTCACAACGTTATTGTTATTCCTTATTATGACCAGATGACGGCTGTGGGGTGGGATGAGATCAGTGACGATTTACCACCTTAATTTTTCACCTTATACAAGATTATTTAATATATAAAGGTTCTGTATATGGGGGGTTGTCCAGTATAGATTGACTGTGCTTACTCTCGATCACTTCCTATCGACTTACGAAAACCAAATAAAATAAAATCAATACACCCAATAAATAATAATGGTCTCTAACTTTACTAATCTACAATGTGCCCCTGAACCAAAGGATTCTTTACATGATATGTTAGAATCGTATACCATCGAGGAAGAATACCGTTTTGGTGGAGTTTTAGGTAACAAAACTGATACAAAGGAACAACTTCAAGAACAAGAAGAACAGCTGAAGAATGACGTTGAATTACCAAAGAGAGATGAACGTAGTAGTTCCTTGTCTGAAGCAGACACTTTCACCAAGAGACAATTAAAGAGAAGAGATTCATCTTTTAAATACGAAGATTACAAAAAGGATATGTATTCTCGTGGACAAATGTTTAACTAGTTGTTATCATCGTTCATATATCATTATATAGTTTCAGGTATGCTGGTTCATAATATTCTATGTAATATGTCTACTTTCTTTATACATTTAAAATAAATAAAATAAAAATATATTCTATAAAAAATTATGATTATTATAAGACGTCCAAAACTCAAAGATATATACAAAGAAACAAGATAAGATAGTCATTCTTTATCATGTTTAATGGTTCTGTCATTATGAGAAACCTATTTTGTAGGTGTATCAGTCCCATAATATACCGAAATCATGTAAGAGGAATACGAACGATTGCACAACCTCTTTTAATAAATCCTTTACAAATTGGTCGAAACGCTGCGAGGTTAAGAACATATGCCAAAAGTTACAGAAAGAATAAATTGTCTCACACTGATAAGTTGAAAGAGTTACCCTTTGCTATCCCAAACTTAATATCTGTGAGTAAACTGGCAAACCTACTGAATTGTAGAATTCAGACCCTAATTAGAGATCTTACTAAATTAGGTTTCAAAGATATTTCTAATGAGTATATTTTAACTAAAGAGTATACTGAGTTGATCTTGCAAGAATATAACTATTATATTCCAGAAACTAGCGTACATACATCCCAGAACCTTTACGAGGAGTTGAAACAACCTTCAAACCCTAAGGCATTGAAGAAAAGACCCCCCATCGTAACTATCCTAGGTCATGTTGATCATGGTAAGACTACTATTATTGATTACTTGAGACACTCATCCGTGGTGTCACAAGAACATGGTGGTATCACGCAACATATTGGTGCGTTTCAAGTGGTAACTCCAGTGACAAAACAAAAGATTACTTTCTTAGATACGCCAGGTCATGCCGCATTCTTAAAGATGAGAGAACGTGGTGCTAATATTACTGATATTATTGTGTTGGTGATTTCCATGGAAGATTCGATTAAACCTCAAACTGTAGAGGCAATAAAACATATTAAAAATTCAGGCAATGAGTTAATTGTAGCAGTCACTAAGATTGATAAATTCTCAAGAAAGGAAGACAGAGAAAAGAGAATTACTAAAATTACAAATGATTTAATGCAACATGAAATCATGGTGGAAATGAATGGTGGTGATATTCAATTAGTTCAAATTAGTGCAAAGACAGGTGAGAATATGGAAGCTTTAGAAGAATCTATTATTTCATTAAGTGATATTATGGATATCAGATCTGAAAATTTGCCTACAACTATGGCACAAGGTTGGATTGTTGAGAGTAAAATCAATAACACTGTAGGTAATATTGCAACGGTATTGATTAAGAAGGGTACTTTGAAAAAAGGTAGCATTCTGCTTTGTGGTGATACCTACTGTCGAGTTAAGAATATGACTAATGATAGCAAGAAACCAGTTATTCAAGCTTTACCTGCGGAAGCCGTTGAAGTTCTGGGCTGGAAATATTTACCAAATGTCGGGGATGAAGTTCTTCAAGTTAAGAATGAAGCTATTGCCAAGAAATATATTAGTAAAAGAGTATCTTTGGAAGAATTAGAAAAGAATACTCAAAATATTGAGAAATATAATGAAACAAAGGCCTTAGAATTACAACACAAGGAGTCTACTGCTGTAGATACATTGGATGACGAAGAAACGACTAATGCAGTTGATACAGTGACTTGTCCAAAAAAAGTTAATTTTATTATTAAGACAGATGTGTCAGGATCTGCAGAAGCGGTTAAAGAGAGTATAGATAATTTAGGTAATAATGAGGTGAAGTGCAATATAATATCAGCAAGTGTTGGGATTCCAACGGAAAGTGATTTGAAAATGGCAAACTTAACATCTAGTACAATTTTGTGTTTTAACTTGGAAAAATTACCAAATGAAGTTATAAATAACAAATTTGATATTCCAATCAAAAGACATGATGTTATCTATAAGTTAATTGAAGATGTGATTGATATCCTAGTCAATAACATGAAGCCAGAATTTGAAAAAAAGATTACCGCCACATTAGAATTAAGAGAAGTGTTCGAATACAAATTGAAAAAGAAGATTATTAAGATTGCTGGCTGTAAAGTATTAAATGGGGAAGTTAAGAGAAATGCAAAGGTCCAAATAACAAGAAAATCAGACGAGGATGTCATATACCAAGGACAACTTCAAACTTTGAAACACGGTAAAGATGATATCGCCTCCACTAAGAAAGGTAACGAATGTGGACTTACATTCACCAATAACTTTGAAAAGTTTAAAGCAGGAGACAAAATCTCTGTATATGAATTAGTGGAAGTTCCAAGACATTTGTGAGTTTTGTCAACATAACATGTAAATAAATAAACACACAAAATATCGAGTACTTATACATTTTTTCTAATATTTTATATTCATATTTTTTAAAGGTATCCCTATATAACCTACTTATGTTCTAGATTCCCATTGAATCTTAGCAAACTCTTCTACGTAACCAACCTTGTGTTCATCAAATTTAGGAATGTAATTTTCCATATCAGAAAAGACCATGATGGTTCCCCATTCCATACCTTCTTTGACAGAAACAGTTTCTTCTAAATCTAAAATCATTTTTGGCATTAATTGCATTTCAAATACTCTTCGACTGGATAAATTGTATGCTGCTTTTGGAATGGCATTTTCAAATAACTTCAAATTGGCAATTTGAGAGTAGAATAATGGAGTACCACCAATATCATAACGTAACACTTGAGATGGGTTGTAACCGACAATTTCTTGGAATTTTTGGAATGTGTCATCGTCTAAGAATTGAGATAATTTTTCAGTCCTTGGATCCATTTTGACTGGATCTTTATCTAAATCTTCTTCAAGGTTTGTGTCAGTCAATTCTAAAGCCTCTTTGTTAATTTTCAAATTATTTGGTAATTTTAAATGATCAGGTTTGTTATTAAACCTTTCTTCTTCCACATATAACAGATAACTCTTAAAACTTTTAGATTCATCGAATTCTTTATCCTTTTCACTGTCATGTAACTTACGTAAGACTTTGGTAGATGGTTCTACCTTTTCAGTAGTACCTTTGGTTTCAGTAGCAGCTGGTTTAGCAAATGGATTGTCGTTGTTACCTGCTTGGAATGGATTGTTACCGAATGGGTTTGTTGAACCATTATTATTTAGATCAAATGGATTAATTTGGAAGTTTTTCCCTTCACCAGTAACGACACTGGCAATCTTGTCGTTAGTAGAGTTGGTATTTTCGTTCTTCTTAACACCTCTAATACAACGGATGGATTTGTCATTTCTTTGACATTGGGTACAGATGAAAACATATAACACTCTGTCATCATTAGGGTTAATAGAGTGTAAATTGATGTTCTTGGTATATTTAAGTTGAACTTCTTCCATTTGTTCATCGTCTAATGGAGAAAAAGCTTGTAATAATAATTTCATATGAGTAGTAGAATGGCAACTACCACATTCTAGAAGTGTAGCATCTGGCACAGAGTCTGGATGTAACCAAATTGGTTCACCACCAATAAAGGTATCTTCTACAGTTAATTCATCAGACTCCTTGACAGCAGTGTCAATAAAGGCTAAGAAGACATTACTGTTCCTGTGATCATAAGTGTGTTCGTCGTCAGAAGCCGGTAGTTCTTCAACTTTGGACATATTTATTTGACTATTGATTTGTTTGAATGGTACTAACACTTAAAAAAAAAATACGTATATTCTTAATAGGGTGTAACTATGGTTAGTTTACCAACAATTTATCTTCAACTTGAAACTTGATAGCTCATCGCAATTGAAAATTTTTGTTATTTTCAAAATTGAAGGTTGAAAATAGTATTTCATAATTTTAGGTAGACCTTTACATTAAAGAAGAGAGAAGAAACCTTCAGAGGGTGGTAAGAGTTAGGGAAGTATTAAGAACCAAGAGATGGTTTCAAGTGAAATTTATTAGCCTATTTTATGTGAATATAAACTTTAATAAGCTGTAATTTTAAATCTTCTCGGAAGGATAATGCTTTCTAAACTGAGAGGCTTTCAAGCATTGTCCCAAAACTTTCGACTCATAGATATGCCTATGCAATTAGTTGAGCTATTCAATTTATATATACATCGCGATATTTCTAATAACATTATTGAATATATATGGAATTAATTGATTTTAAGTGTAATTTTTTTTGAGTTATTTATTATCGATTTATCTATTAGATTGTTTATATTGACCCCATCTATTTTTATAAGCACAGCAGAATTGAAAGAGGTTCGCATCTAAAGAAGCTGGATTTTACTATTCATTATTCTCTTAAATGTTACTGCTAGGCTTGTCCTAAATATTCTTGCTTACAAAGATCTTTCTTCGGCTTACTTTATCATGCTTTTATGTTGCATTTATGTTTGGATGTAACTTTTCCTTCAACTTGTAACAGCAATTCAACTTATCTTATAAACAAATAAAGAATAATTCTTATCAGAAATCCTAGTATTATTCCCATAAAATCTACTTTTCCTGGTTTTCTTCATAAATTTGATTTCCTCAATATTTACTGTCATTTCCGTAAATTTTTTATTATGTAATCTACCAACTTCCATAAAAAAAAATGATGATTAGCAGCCTAAAATATTTATTATATAAAGAAGACCCTGCATGCTCTGACATATCCGAAAGATATACCCTCCCTTGACACAAATACCAATCTACAAAGATAACCAAGAAGTATAACGAGTCAAGATAACAGAAATGGACACTCGAATACTAAATTGTATGTTTACCAATGCATTTGAATCATTTGTTCTACTCTATTATCACTATGCAACCTTACTAACAAATGTTTCATCTTTGAATTGTGATCTCTCCAAGATCTTTCCATTCATGTACAATTATTACAAACAGTTAATATCAAACATTCACAGAGAACATATCCTGTATCTTTATTCAACGATACAACTATCAGTGACCTAAAGAGATATATCGAATCCTTGACAAAGATACCCGTCGGAAGACAGAAATATATGATTAAAGGTGGATTACACCCTTATGAAACTTGTGAAACTAATATCGGTGAGATTATCAAGCCCGGGTCAACTGTATTATTAGTTGGAACTCCGATAGAGAAAAGATACCACTATAACAAGAATAAAGATAAGATGGATTCAAAGACTTTTAGATCCCCTAAGGTCCGTTGTAATTCTAAAATATCATCTATTATGCCTACAACTCCAAAAGGTATTAAGAACTTAGGTGGTACATGTTCTTTCAATTGTGTTTTACAAATATTATACAATATGAGCTCCATTAGAGAAATGATATTAAGTTATGACAACAAAAGAGAACAAAATTGTTTTAATACTAGAGCTAAATCACATCAACATCTTGTATCTGAATTGAAAACATGTTTCCAAGAAATAGATAAATCTGAAAGTATCATTATACCCGAAAATTTATTTAAAGCATTACAAGATTGTTATCCTACTGAATGTGCCACTTTATCTAATCTAAATGGATCCTCAGATGATAAGAGATGTACTGTATCCATATTGGTTGATAGAATCTTTAAATCATTGATTCTAGTGTTTGCAGACAAATTCTTCAATGAAGTGACTATTGGTTTACAATCGTGTGATGAAGAAGATGAAGTTCTAACATATAGACAAGAGATGTTAAAAGATTCAAACCCAAAATTTCGTGAATTTATGGCCACAAGATTACAATGTGATTTTTCTGATGCTTCCACTATTGTTGAATGTTTGAAGAAAACGTTCCACGCAAAAGATGAGAAAACAATCATTAGACTTCCCAAATATCTTACCATAGAAGAACTTACAGATCCACTCCATAACACAGATGATAAATGTGTTTGCTTCCCATTCAGGTTGAACATGTATGAATTCATGGAGACAAATTATCGTATTCCGAAATCACAAGTGACTAAGACATTACAATTATATGAATCCTTTGTCTGTGGTGATAATGATGAAGACGAAGAATGCTCCTCAGATGGTATTCCATTGGATACAAAAACGGCTGGTTATAAATCTTTGTTTCCGACAAATTTACCTACTGGTGAAAATGCATCAACATTATATGATTTAATTAGTGTCATCACAGAAATCAAAGCAACGGGACATTATATTTCTTACATTAGAAACAGATGTAATAGAGATGAGTGGTTCAAGATAGATGATGATAAGGTCTCAGTGATTACCTCTTCACAAATTAAAAAATGTGCTGGTGGTAAATTAGGTGAACAAGCAGTATCTTTATTTTACAAAGGTGTAGGATTCTAAACTTAAATGACTTATTTAATATATTAATATAGACATATGATTTTACGTAATTATTAAATATTCGAAGCAATAAAATTATTCATTTTTGTTGGAATATGATATTAATTAATGTCATATTCCAACAGTCTTAAATACATTTAAATGTTCGTTATTCAACTCTTTCTAGCTTTACTTGATAAGTTGAGTGTTTTTTCAAAAGTTAACATACATCAAAATATTTTATGTAATAAATAAAACCAGAAATTAAATTCATAAGTCCAAATTTTGGTAGTAGGCCTCAACTAAAATCAGTGAAACTTTAATGTTACTCTTTTCAAAGATCGGGGCACATATTTTAAATTTAATTTAGTTGCCTAAGAACTGTAACATATCCCCTCATCTTCATCATTTTATCTAAAAAGTCAGAAAAAGGTAGCCTAATTCCTTTTTTAGTAAAATTTTTGGATGGTTCTAAAGTTTGAGGTGTATAAAATAACGTTTATTTTTGTAGTATACACCTAAACTCTAGAAATACGGGTATATACTAGCAAACTTCATGGTTTTATTAGTGCAATACAGAGAAACATTGAAAGTTTTAAATTCAGAAAGTAATCTCTAGGTAGCCAAGTTGGTTTAAGGCGCAAGACTGTAATGTTAAAGAATTCGTTCTTACAAAGTAATCTTGAGATCGGGCGTTCGACTCGCCCCCTGGAGATATTTCATTTTTGGCTATTTTTTTGCTAATTTATTCAACCTAAAATTTAGTATTTTTGAACCACCAACCACCTTACACAACCACCTTACACAACTACTTGATTCAATTGCAAGAGATTTACTAAATTTCAATTGTTTTAAAGACCTTTTCAAATGGGTCTACCACTTTACCCGGAATTTCCGGTTTGGGTAATATATAACATAGCCGGATCGGGAAATTGTAATAATGAAGGTAAACATATTTTAAAATTTCAATTGACATCTAAATTTTTCATAGTGAAAATTTGGAAGCTGGAATCCCTCAACC
The DNA here is from genome assembly GCA_003708525.3 of Monosporozyma unispora. Taxonomy (NCBI): domain Eukaryota; kingdom Fungi; phylum Ascomycota; class Saccharomycetes; order Saccharomycetales; family Saccharomycetaceae; genus Monosporozyma; species Monosporozyma unispora. Next base: position 12,457 of record PPON03000100.1, on the reverse strand, counting down.
CAGAGCGTTACTGAGTTTGATTTGGATAGGAGAATTAATCAAAGATTCAATTTAATCTGCAAGGGTCTGTAAATATATTAACTAGAGGTTATCCCAAAAAAAAAATTCAGTAATAACATAAAAAGAAGAGAAACCGTTATCGCTACAATGAGAAGAAGTGTATATCTAGAGAATACTATTGAATTTCTAAAAGGAAGAGTGTATCTTGGTGCATATGATTATACCCCAGATGATACTGATGAGATTGTATTTTTTACAGTGGAAGATACCATTTTCTACAACAGTTTCCATTTAGATTTTGGTCCTATGAATATTGGTCATTTATATAGATTCGCAGTCATATTTCATGAAATCTTAAATGATCCAGAAAACTCAAATAAAGCTGTTGTATTTTACTCATCTGCCTCTTCTAGACAAAGAGCTAATGCAGCATGTATGTTATGCTGTTATATGATCTTAGTTCAAGGTTGGACCCCACATCAAGTTTTGCAACCATTAGCTCAAGTGGACCCCCCATTTATGCCATTTAGAGATGCAGGTTATTCGAATGCCGATTTTGAAATTACTATTCAAGATGTTGTTTATGGTGTCTGGAGAGCTAAAGAAAAGAGTTTGATTGATTTACATTCATTTAACTTGGAAATATATGAAAAGTATGAACATGTAGAATATGGTGATTTTAACGTTTTAACTCCGGATTTTATTGCATTTGCATCCCCACAAGAAGATATGAGAGCTACTTCTATTGATTATAAACCACATTTAAATCAACCGTTTAGAAGTGTATTGAAATTTTTCAGTGAAAATGATGTTCAGTTGGTTGTCAGATTAAATTCTCATCTTTATAATAAAAATCATTTTGAAGACATTGGTATTAAACATGTTGATTTGATTTTTGAGGATGGTACTTGTCCAGATATGTCTATTGTGAAGAATTTTGTTGGTGCGGCTGAAACTATAATTAAACGTGGTGGCAAGATTGCAGTTCATTGTAAAGCTGGTCTTGGTAGAACTGGTTGTTTAATTGGGGCACATTTGATTTATACATATGGATTCACCGCAAATGAATGTATTGGGTTTTTAAGATTTATTAGACCAGGTATGGTTGTGGGTCCACAACAACATTGGTTATATTTACATCAAAATGAATTTCGAGAATGGAAATACATTACTAGGGTATCTCTAGAACCAAGTGATATTATTGGTGGTCTTTACCCATTAATTAGCATAGAAGATTATCGTTTACAAAAGAAAAGATTAAAGATTGGTAAGAAAACTGATGACGGACTAGATCTTCTCACACCTGCAAGAAACAAAATGGTGAGCACATTAGATGAAACAGAGGGAAATAGATTTAATGCCATCGCCGTTCCACAAACTTCTCCAGGTCAACCAAGAAAGGGACAGAATGGTAATAACACTATTGAAGACCTTCAAAGACAAAAACGTAATGTAGCAACTAATAATAATACTAATAACGTTAACAGTTCCCTTATAAATAATAATTCAGATGATGAAGATGACGATATGATGCAATCTGATGAATCTAAATATTTAAAAATAAACATTAACAAACCTAATACCAGTGGTGTCAACAGATCCTCTGCACCACAATCTAACGGATCGGATGATGCTATTTTAAGACAATTATTACCCAAGAATAGACGTGTCACTTCTGGGAGAAGAATAACAAGTTCTGCTGGTGGTGTTAGAAAGATGAGTGGAACTGCAAAAAGGAATAATGTTTAATTAATGTATTCCATGTAATCATATAATTTGTGAATATCATATATTTCATTTCGAAACAAAAAATAAGAAGCATAAACTATTTTGTTTAATATAGTAAAAAGATATCATTGAAAAGTGCAACTACAAAAATATATAATTCTCTTTCTTTCCTTAATTATAAGTCTTTACCTGTTTTGCGTTTTTTTTTCTTATATATATATATCATCGATTTTTATATACAACCGAATAGTTTACGATTAATTAGTAATGGTATATGTTTTTGTAAAAAAAAAGGATTACCCATTAGCTTGTGAATAAAATTTCTAATAGGAACGACCAAACATGGTGTAGTTAATAGCTGGACGATCACATTTAACACACTTTTGACCTTCCTTTAATTCTGGTTGTTCGAATGGAATACATAAAGATTTAGCACCCATACTTGGGGATTTTTCATCAACATCAATTTCTTCACCATCATCCTTCTTAGCAGAAGATTCCTTAATATCTTCTTCACAATCCATAACACCACACCATGGAGATAAGATAACGTTCTTCTTGTTTAAGTTTGGAACGAATTCATCCCATTCGTTAACAATAACTCTGTGAGCATCGTAAAGTTCCTTAGCCTTAGCGTATAAATCATCATGTAATTCATCTAAGATTTCTGGGATACGTTGTTCTAATTCATCTAATTTAACATTATATTTACGAGAATCGTTTCTACGAACAACGGTAACATGACTTTGTTCAATATCTTTAGGACCTAATTCAATACGGATTGGGACACCCTTTAATTCATATTGAGAAAACTTCCAACCTGGAGTGTAATTATCATTGTAATCACCGAAGGCTCTAATACCAGCTTGTTTTAACCTATCTTCGATGGTCTTAGCAGAAGCATGAATATGTTCACGTTGTTCTTGAGAAGATTTCTTAGTGATACCGACTGGGATCACAACGGCTTGCCATTGAGCCACTCTTGGTGGAAAAACTAAACCCTTGTTATCAGAATGGATCATAACCATAACACCAATGGTACGGGTGGAAAGACCCCAAGAGTTTTGATAAGCGTAAACCTTTGGAAATTCTGGACCCTTTGGATTTTCGACAGTTAAGTTAAACATCTTAGAGAAGTTTTGACCTAAATGATGAGAAGTACCACCTTGAATACCACGACCAGTTTGTGGGATATAACCTTCAACAGTGGTAGTGTAATCACCACCAGCGAATTTTTCCTTTTCAGTCTTCTTACCCTTAATGACTGGAACAGCTAATAATTCTTTGTAAATGTCACCATAGAAATCTAAAATTTGTAAGACTTCTTCTTCAGCTTCTGGTTGGTCTAAAAATGCTGTATGACCTTCTTGCCATAAGAATTCTCTGGTTCTTAAGAATGGTTGTGGATGTTTAAATTCCCATCTGACAACAGAATTCCATTGATTTAATTTTAATGGTAAATCTCTGTAAGATTGGATCCATTTAGCATAGTATGGGTACATAACAGTTTCAGAAGTTGGTCTAATGGCAATTGGTTCTTCTAATTCAGAGGAACCAGCTCTGGTGACCCAAGCGACTTCTGGAGCAAAACCTTCCACATGATCTTTTTCCTTTTCTAAGACACGAGAGGAGACGAACATCGGGAAATAAGCATTTTGAACACCTAATTTCTTAATTCTTTCATCAAAGAACTTTTGAATGAATTCCCAAATAGCATAAGATGGTGGTCTTAAGATATAACAACCAGAGACATCGTAGTAATCTAACATTTCACCCTTTGTAAGGACTTGTTGATACCAACCTGGGAAATCCTTGGCCTTATCAACGGTAATACCAATTAATTTAGCATCATCTAAAACAGCTTTAGATGATTCTTGTTTCTTGGCTTGTTGTTTCTTCTTTGGTTCTTCCTTCTTAACTTCTTGAGAGAAATCAACAGATTGTTGGTCGAAAGCAGATAAGAATTTGAATAATTCAGCTTTAGTAATGAATAAATTATCGTTTAATTGTAAAACGGTAGCGTCTTCCACGGCTTCTAATTGGTTATCGATTAATAATTTGAATTCAGAAGTAGCATTAGATAAAAAGGCTAAAGTGAAATTCTTAGCAGAATCACATTTAAAGATATCTTTGACCAAATCGTCACGAGCTAATCTTGGATCTTTAGCAGAAGCCACTTGAGCAATCAATGGAGATGGAGTGGTAGTGGTATGTAAAGCTACAACAACAATTGGCACAGGAACGGCAGATTTTGGAGTCTTTGGCTTGAAGACAAGAGACTTGACAGTGACAGCGTCAGCTGGAGCGTCAGATAAACATAATTTAGCAAAGGCTTCTTCGACAGACATTGGTAATGAAATAAAGAACGAAGTTGGACGGGCAGCTAAATAAACAAGAGTTAAAGTGAAATTGATTTATTCCAAGATCATACCTAATTGACCAAAACCCTCTTTCTAACTCTAAGCTCTATTCTCTACAGTGAATCAAACTAACTATCAATCACTCACTCATTCACACTATAATCTCACCAGTCGTTCGACCAAATCACAAATTTCAGAAAAAATGAAAAATTTTTGAAAGTCATCGCAAAAAATTGTAAACAGTGTTTTCGTGAATAATGACTGTATTTTTTCATTTTCAAGGAATTCCAACAAGCAAAGATCGATCGATCAATTAGTGTTCACTCAGAGCTTCTCATTCCATGAACATTCACGATCGATGGAGACAAAGGGTCAATTGACAGCTAGGGAGGTAAGAGTAGATTACACTTGTAATGGCTTGACTTGATAGTAACTTTAAAGTTAAAAGAAAAGCAGTAAACACAATCAAAAAATATGTCCTTATACATTAAAGACACTACTGGTGTTGACGAATTAACCGTCGCCGGTACTAAAGAACAACCATTCAAGACCCCAGCTTTCGCTTTATATGCAAACCATACTAATTTAACTGGTGAAGCCGCTGAACCAAAATTATTTGTTTACAAGGATGAAGAAAATGATTTCGTTGAAATCACTGCTTCCGCCTTAAAGAAGGCTCGTAAAGGTGCCGAAGGTTTGAAGAAAAAAGCCATCAAAGCTAAAGAACAAGCTGCCAAGTTAGAACAACAAAGACTTGAAAATGCTACTAAGAATTTAGCTGCTTTAAACATTAAAATTGAAGAAGATAAATCTTTACCAGAAGCTAAGAAATTTAAAATTGGTAAGTCTTATGCTCATGTTGGTGAAAGAGTTAAAGTCTCTGGTTGGATTCACAGATTACGTTCTAACAAGAAGGTTGTCTTTATTGTTTTAAGAGATGGTACTGGTTATTTACAATGTGTGTTATCCGGCGATTTAGCTTTAGCTAAACAAACATTAGATTTAACTTTAGAATCGACTGTTACCCTTTATGGTACCGTTATTAACGTTCCAGAAGGTAAGACCGCTCCAGGTAATGTCGAATTAGATGTTGATTACTATGAAGTTGTTGGTTTAGCTCCATCTGGTGATGAAGCCTTCTCTAACAAAATTACTGAAGAAGCTGACCCATCCATCTTATTAGATCAGCGTCATTTAGCTTTAAGAGGTGAAACTTTATCTAACGTTATGAAGGTTCGTGCTGCTTTATTAAGAGCCATTAGACGTGTTTATGCTGAAGAAGGTTTATTAGAAGTCACCCCACCATGTATGGTACAAACTCAAGTGGAAGGTGGTTCTACTCTTTTCAAATTAGATTATTATGGTGAAGAAGCTTTCTTAACTCAATCTTCTCAATTATATTTAGAAACATGTTTACCATCTTTAGGTGATGTTTTCTGTGTTCAAGAATCCTTCCGTGCTGAAAAATCTCATACTAGAAGACATCTTTCTGAATATACTCATATTGAAGCTGAATTAGCTTTCTTAACTTTTGAAGAATTATTAGAACATATTGAAACTTTGATTGTTAATGCTGTTAAATATGTCTTAGAAGATCCAGTTGCTGGTCCAATTGTTCAACAATTAAACCCAGGTTTTGTTGCTCCAGTTGCTCCATTCAAAAGATTAGAATATAAAGATGCTATCACTTGGTTACAAGAACATGATATTAAGAATGAAGAAGGTAACAACTTCGAATTTGGTGATGATATTGCTGAAGCCGCCGAAAGAAAGATGACTGATACCATTGGTGTTCCAATTTTATTAACTAAATTCCCAGTTGAAATTAAATCTTTCTACATGCCAAAATGTAAAGATGACCAAAGAGTCACTGAATCTGTTGATGTCTTAATGCCAACTGTCGGTGAAATCACTGGTGGTTCTATGAGAATTAACAATGTTGATGAATTAATGGCTGGTTTCAAGCGTGAAGGTATTGATCCAAAACCATACTACTGGTTCATTGATCAAAGAAAATACGGTACCTCTCCACATGGTGGTTACGGTTTAGGTACTGAACGTATCTTAGCTTGGTTATGTAACAGATTCACTGTCAGAGACTGTTCCTTATACCCACGTTTCAGTGGTAGATGTAAGCCATAATTTAATCTTTTGTATTACAATATGATTATTTCCTTTCTTTGTCACTCACACACTTTAAACTTAACGTCTATAACTATATAACACACTCATATTTAATTTAAATTTAATATCTGTAACTTAGTACTCCCCTCCATATTACTATTGCATATTCAGAATAGCCGCCCAGCAACGGCTATATTAAATCATTCACACCTGAAATTTCCTTATCAGTAAATGGAAGACCAATTCCCCAAAATGGACACTGCCGCGGGAATGGATTTCTGCAACGAATTTTCCACCAAAAAATGACCTCGCTGACTCATTCCTTTAAAGAACGCATATAAATTTTTGAGCCTGAAAATTTTTTCAAAGTATAAAAAGCTCGACAGAAGTTGCCATTAAAGGACACCTTAGCTCGCTCTTCTTGTCACTTAAAGGTTATACCGATTCTTCACTCTAAAGGTTTATCTTTTATCATTAAAGTGTCACAAATAAACCAATACAAAATTTGTCAAGTGTCACAAATTATATACATAAACTGATATCATAACAAAAACAATAACAATATGTCTACTGAAGAAAGTCAAAAGCTATGGGGTGGTAGATTCACCGGTGAAACTGATCCATTAATGCATTTATACAATGCTTCTTTGCCATACGATTATAAGATGTATAAAGCTGATTTAGAAGGTACTAAAGTCTACACTCAAGGTCTAGAAAAATTAGGTTTAATTACATCAGATGAATTAACCAAGATCCATTATGGTCTTGATGAGATTAAGAAAGAATGGGATGCTGATAAATTTGTTCGTCATCCAAATGATGAAGATATTCATACTGCTAATGAAAGACGTTTAGGTGAAATTATTGGCCGTCATATTGCAGGTAAGGTCCACACCGGTAGATCTCGTAACGATCAAGTTGTTACTGATATGAGAATATATTGTCGTGACATTCTTGATGAAAAATTAGTGCCTTTCTTAAAGGATTTAATTAATACTTTAGTTAAAAGAGCTGAACAAGAAATTGATATCTTAATGCCAGGTTATACTCATTTACAAAGAGCTCAACCAATTAGATGGGCTCATTGGTTAAGTTCTTATGCTACTTATTTTACTGAAGATTTGAAAAGATTAAATCAAATTGCTGAAAGATTAAATGTGTCTCCATTAGGTGCTGGTGCTTTAGCTGGTCATCCATATGGTATTGATAGAGAATTCTTAGCTCAAGGGTTAGGTTTCAATGGTGTTATTGGTAATTCTTTAGTTGCCGTGTCTGATAGAGATTTTGTTGTGGAATTAATGTTCTGGGGGACTCTTTTTATGAATCATATTTCTCGTTTTGCCGAAGATTTAATTATTTATTCCACTGCTGAATTTGGCTTCATTAAATTAAGTGATGCTTACTCTACCGGTTCTTCTTTAATGCCACAAAAGAAAAATGCTGATTCATTAGAATTGTTAAGAGGTAAATCTGGTAGAATCTTTGGTGATTTAGCTGGGTTCCTAATGAGTTTAAAGGGTATCCCATCTACTTACGATAAAGATATGCAAGAAGATAAAGAAGCTTTATTTGATGCTTTAACCACTGTCGAACATTCTATCTTAATTGCCACTGGTGTTGTTTCCACTTTAACCGTTGTTAAGGAAAAGATGGAAGCTGCTTTAACCATGGATATGTTAGCTACAGATTTAGCTGATTATTTAGTTAGAAGAGGTGTTCCATTTAGAGAAACTCATCATATCTCTGGTGAATGTGTTGCCACTGCTGAAAGATTAAACTTAGCTGGTATTGATAAATTAACTTTAGAACAATTTAAAGAAATTGATTCAAGATTTGAAGCAGATTTATTTGAAACATTTAATTTTGAAAAGAGTGTAGAACAAAGAGATGCCACCGGTGGTACTGCTAAATCTGCTGTCTTAAAACAACTGAATAACTTGAAATCTCAACTTTAAATCTAAGTGATAAGGATTCACTTGAGAATATTGTAAGTAAAAAAACAAAGCATAAACTACATACATATATAAACATAATAATAAAAAAAAAAAAAAAAAATAATAATAATAATAATAATAATAATAATAATAATAATAATAATAATAATAATAATAATAATAATTATAATAAAACCTTGCATTAAATAAATTAAGATATTCTGGTTATAATTTTTTTTGTATAATGTGTTATCCATTGACTAATATTACAAAATATGGAATTTATTTGTAATATTATTGGGAAACAATTAAACGTGGCTAATAAACTATATTTACCCATATAATAAACAGACCACCGGCCATTAAAAGTGTTTATACGTTGAAATAGTCTTTGTAAAAAGTTACCATTATATCTTCTTATCAATCTATAAATTGGATCATGTAAACACTTATTGATATCAGATCCATGCCATTTCATATATTTATAATTTGATAATTGACCACGTACTTGGAATAACCCGATATGGATCATAAACACTTTAAGTGAATCATAATTTCTCATTGACTTATAAATTGATGTGATAAATCCAGAAATAAACATTTCAGCTGGATGATGAACATTTTCTAGATTATAAGATAATGATGGATTTAATAAAATTAACTGCGTAGTTTGATTTTTGGGAATATGGGGTAAAATCTTTAATAAAGTATTGTAATTGATTAAGATATTTGATCTAATTTCATATTGTAAAATGTCTAATGAGACTTCCCCTGGAGTGAAATATGATAAATTTGGAGTGAAAATAATTGCAGCAAGTTTATTCACTTTATCTCCCCAGTTGTTTTCAAATAATTTGGTAAATTTATATAAATCATCGTTAGATTGTGGATTAATGAAATATAAGTTTTCAAAATCTTCTTGTTGTAACTTAAATCTATCCACTGTCTCTGAGCAAATGAAAACTGTATAATTTCTTCTATAGAAATCAAGAACTTGAGATCTAATAATTGGATCACCATAATCACCCAATATCAAGATCACTTGAGTTTCGTCTCTTGAAATTGCTTTCGGGATCCGTAAGGCCTTTACCACTGTGTAACTAAGTAAAATTGTACTTGCAGACACACCTAAACCCAGGACCAAATGTTGTTTGAAAGTTCCACCTAATCCGGAAGACCATATATTACGCCTGCTACTGCTACCAAATAGACTAGCATGTAATGGTTCAATAGCATTAAGTGCTTCTGCAGGTTCACCACCAATGGTATCCTTTAGTTCATTGACTGTTTTCAAAGTGGCATCCCCCAGATTGGTCACCAACTGATATGCTTTAGCATAAAAGCTGTGTCCCAGATCAAATGCTTGGTCCACTAAATCTTCTGTTCCCTTATCTCTCCCACTACTCATATTTCGTTACTTCCTTTGCGACTTCTCTCTTCACAGATCTCTCTCTTCCATCTTAGTATCTAGGCTCTCCTATTGATTACTTAAAAATGGCAAATCGATGAGGTATAATTCTTAATTTTTCATTGAAATTATTCACCGAGCCACTTTGAAGCGCAAAAATAAGGGTTAAATATTTCGACATTCCTATATAAACCGAATTGGTAAGAAATCAAATTCGGAGAAGCCACAAACCACTTTCCCAAAACTCGAAGGTTTACAAGATCAAAAGGATCAATTAATTATAGTTTAAACTGTTCTAAACAGTAAATTTTATTGAAAATATAACAAAAAGGTACCCTTTTTTAATAGGAAAAAGATAGTACAAGAAAGGAAATAATAAAGACACAATAAATAAATAAATAAACATGGGGATAAACAATCCAGTACCAAGAAGTTTACCCAGTGAAGCTAAAAAGGCTGCTAAAGTGTTAGCCAGTTTTGTGAAACCAAATCAAGTGTTTGGTCAAGATCAAGTTATTCCACCTGGTGTCTTGAAAAGAGCACATGGGTTATGTGTTATTACAGTGTTAAAGGCCGGGTTCTTATTTTCTGGTAGGGCTGGGTCTGGTGTTATTGTGGCCAGATTACCTGATGGGACCTGGTCTGCTCCATCTGCTGTAGCTATAGCTGGTGCAGGTGCAGGTGGGTTAGTTGGTGTAGAATTGACAGATTTTGTCTTTATTTTAAATGATGAAGATGCAGTAAAATCTTATTCTGAATTAGGTACAATTACCCTTGGTGGTAATATTGGTGTTTCTGCTGGTCCCTTAGGTAGAAGTGCAGAATATGATGCAGCTGCCTCCACTGGTGGGATTTCCTCAGTATATTCTTATTCCAAGAGTAAAGGTTTATTTGCTGGGGTTTCATTAGAAGGTTCCATGATTGTAGAAAGACGTGATGAAAATAGAAAAGCATATGGTGATAATTGTACTTCAAAAATAATTTTATCTGGTAAAGTGAGACCACCTCCAGGTTCCGGTGCTTTATATAGAGTTCTGGATTCAAAGGCTTTCAATTATGATGGTCCATATGATGATGCAAGTCTTTATGATGATATTCCTGATAATTTTAGTGATATAAACTCTGTGAGAGGTCCAAGTGGTGATCGTTATTATGATGATGATGGATATGGAAGAAGAGGTGGTGGAGCTGGTGGTTATTATGATGATGATAATTACGGAAGAAGAGGTGGAGGAGCTGGCGGCTACGGTAGAGATGATCGTGATCGTGGTTATGGTAGAGGTGATCGCAGCTATGGAAGAGATGATCGTGATCGTGGTTATGGTAGAGATGATCGCGGCTATGGAAGAGATGATCGTGATCGTGGATACGGCAGAGATGATCGTGACCGTGGTTATAATAGAGGTGGTTTAGATAGAGGAAATGATTATGATCGTAGAGGAGATGACAGAAAGGGTTATTACGATAATTATGACAGGTCCAGAGGTACAAGAAATCCTCCACCAAATAATACTAACTACGACAGATCAAGAGCTCCTTTGCCCAATAATAGCAACTATTCAAGAGATCAACCAAGACCAAGATATAATGATAATAATAACAATGATAACGATGATTATTATTCAAAGAATAAATCCCTACCAAGAAGAGATGATTATGGTTCCCCAAGAAGTCCACAAAATGATCGTTTTGGTAACCCTCCTGGCAGATTTAATGATAACCGTAGTCCCCCACCTCTAAGAGATAATTACAACACTCGTGGCCCTAATAATGTTAGTAACAATAACAATTACAACAGACCAGACCCCAGAAATGAACAGAATATCAGAAATATATCCGACTCTCTCGATAGAACTCATATCTCTCCAGGTAGCCCACCCTCGCAAGGGAATAGCTTCCCTCAACCACCACAACCAAGAGCACCTTCTGGATCTCAAGCTGTGGCACTATATGATTTTGCAGGTGTAGAGAAGGGTGATTTAAACTTTAAGAAAGGTGACACCATTACAATTATTAAGAAAACCGCTTCCCAAAATGATTGGTGGACAGGTAGAATTAATAATGTTGAGGGTTTATTCCCTGCTAACTATGTTAATATTGTTTGATAACACTCTTTGAAATATATACTATCATATAGGATAATTCTTCTCGTACCATTGTAAAATAGGTGAATGAAATTCAAATAAAACAGAATAATATATTATAAAATAATATGCGTATTGCGTTACAGATAAAGCTATTTTTGTAGACACCAACTGACATTTCTTTTTATTCATTAGGTTGTTTTCTATCCTGTCAAATTGTTGATAATATACATATCAGAGTGTATTGCCTCATTCTATCCTTTTTTTTATCATACTTTTTATACTTTATTTATAATATACTATTGACCATATAAAAGAATAAGTCATGATATTATCATTATTCTTATTATTATTATTATGAAGTTTTATGATAAAAAATATGAGTTTTCCATATAGTAAATTTAAGATTAATTATATCGGTAATCGAATTCAACACAATTTTATAACAAATTAACTAAGAAGTTAAACAATTGTTGGATAAATAAATAACTTCCTTCGTGTTGGCACAGATAATTTATTCAAAAAAATTAGCCGGTAAAAAAGGCAAAAATAAAGGTCTTACCCGGATTCGAACCGGGGTTGTCCGGATCAAAACCGAAAGTGATAACCACTACACTATAAAACCAGACTCTTGTGGTTTTTGTCGCAGATTGAGAACCTTTCAATTACAACTTTATTATGCGAACCATATAATTATAACTTATAGAATACCAGACCAGTATTTCTTAATCAGACTGATTATTGTTATGTATGTTATCTAGGTATTCTGGTCTTTTATATAAAACTATATATAAAATACTTAAGCGAATGAGTAACGAA
>PPON03000099.1:0-25436 GCA_003708525.3 Monosporozyma unispora | reverse complement strand
TTATATTATATTATATTATATTATATTATATTATATTATATTATATTATATTATATTATATTATCTTAATAATAAAAAGTTTATTATATTATATGTTCTTTTTTTTTTTTCACTATAGTGAAAAAAAAAATTTACTATTGAAAAATTTGAAAAAGATTATTTTTTGAGAGCTCATCTCATCTCATCTCATCTTTATTTAATGAAATATAGACTATTAACAACGAGAATAGAGCAACATAATCGGCAATGGCTCAAAATCAATTCAGAATTATTGTGGGTTCTTACGAACATAACCTTTTATGTCTTTCATTAGACCTTTCAAGTGGTAGTAAACCTGTTTTTACACCAATTTTCCATTTCCAAGCACATTCATTAAGTGTTAAATGTTTAGACATTTCCAAGAGATATTTAGTTAGTGGATCTAATGATGAACATATTAGAATTTATGATTTACAAAAACGTAAAGAATTGGGTACATTATTACAACATCAAGGTTCTATTACAGCATTAAAATTTTCTAAGACAGAAGAAAGAGCTAATAATAAATGGCTTTTATCTGCAAGTGATGATCATAAGATAATTATTTGGAGAGTGAAGGATTGGGAAAATTTTGGTACATTAAAGGGTCACACTGCTAGAATTAATGATATGGATATTCATCCATCTTCCAGAATTGCTGTTAGTGTTTCTGATGATCATTCTATTAGATTATGGAATTTAATGACAGTAAAGAAAGCAGCTGTGTTAAAATTAAGAAATTATAATCAAAATGGTCAATATGTTAGATGGTTAGATAAGAATGGTGAATATTTTGCCGTTGGGTTATTAAATAAAGTATTAATTTATTCTACTAATGATGCAAAAGTACATTATGAATTAGAAACTGGTAAGAAGACAATCTTACATATTGAAAGAGTGATTTTAGAAGATGATAAAGAATATCTTTGTGTGGGGATTAGTGATGGTAATATTCAATTTTATCCAACTGCACCATTATTTGAAGAAGAACCTGATGTAAAGGAACCAGAATTCTCTTTATTAGGTCATACTAATCGTGTTAAAGATTTTAAATTTTATAAGAATGAATTTGGTACATTTTTAACTTCAATTGGTTCTGATGGTAGAATTGTTGTTTGGGATATGAAGAGTAAAGAACAAGTTGCGGTGTATGACTGTGGTGAAAGATTAAATTGTCTTGCTGTTTGTGATGAAACCATTGAGAAATATGAAACTATGAGAAAAAGAAGTGTGATGGAAGATGTAGAACAAAGTGAAGCTGAAGTGAGTGATACAGAAGAAATTAAACAAGCAATGTTTGGTAAGAAACAATCCAAGAAAGCTAAGAAGAATAAGAAGAAAAACAATAAGAAACAAAAGGTCTCTGTGGAATTAGAATAATTGAGCCATATTTAGTTTTGTAATCTGATATTGCATATTTAGTGTACAATAAATAACTTTAACAACAATAGTAGTGACGAGGTACCTTTGTCCAGGAAAGAGGGTCCAAGAGAAAGAGATATATCTAATATAGGCCAAACATCACCGTAATACCGGTTTAATTGCTTGGCAATACACTCAAGGATCTCCTTTAATTTAACCATTAGAAAGGTTACAATACCCATTTCAACGGCACCACTAGCTTAGTTCTCCAACAGAACTGTGGCCATTACGTAGAACCTCTTTTAGCCGGTAATCTTATTACTTTTAAAGAAAGCCTCCTATGTTTTGGAATAGAATAGAAGTCACCGGTTGTAATCGCGGACGACTAGAGGGGTTTTCTAATCAACGGTTAGCGTTATTTTAACAGCCATTACCCAAAGAGGTGAAAATGGTAATTAACAGTTGTGGACCATTGCCATTAAACAGTGTTTAAACTTTATACACCGAGGCAACATCAGTGGGACCACCCCTTTTTAGCTTTTGTTTCTTGTTCAAACAGGGGCCTTAAGACAATGTCTAAGAGATTCCCCTTCCACGAAACAATGGCAGATTGCCATGAGGAGTTACATAAGCCACGGTGCAGTATACTATCCTATACTATATTACAATACAATATATTATATTATAACCTCCTCTTTTGCAAGTAGTTATTGTTAAGAGTGTATAGACTTGGAAAAGGGAGAAAATCATCAAGTTAAGTGATATATAAACCACCAGGTAAAAATATCAAGATTTGATATCGAAATCTTTAAACTTTCCTCCTTTTCCCTTTAAAGATAAATATATATGTATCTTTATCATGACTTTAATATCTAATTTACTAACTATATCCACAATAGGGGCTGTCTCTATTAACGCTCTTGGGGTAGAACATTTATTTGAAGATGAACAACCAAAGGGTTATGTTGGTATGAAATTTAAGAAAAAATATGGTAACAATTATGATTCCGCAACATACAATTTTAAACCAGAATTTGATTTACAAAAGAGAGATGATAACAATTATGAAACTGTCGAGATTACAAATCAAAAAAGTTTTTATTCTGTCGAATTAGATATTGGTACCCCAGCACAAAATGTTACTGTCTTGGTGGATACAGGTTCTTCTGATTTATGGGTCCCCGGATCTGATAATCCATATTGTTTAGGTAGTAGTCATTCAGAAATCTCTAGGCATAATAAGATTGATTGTTCAGAATATGGTACTTTTAATAGTGGGGAATCGTCCACTTGGTCAAGAAACCAATCTTCTCCATGGTTTTACCTTCACTATGGTGATACTACTTTTGCCTCTGGTGTTTGGGGTCAAGATCATTTACATTTAGAAGATTTAAATGTTACTGGATTATCCTTTGCCGTAGCAAATAGAACTAATTCTACCATGGGGGTTCTTGGTGTCGGTTTGCCTGGTTTAGAAGCTACTAATTCGGTAAGCAATCCTTCCACTTATGATAATTTCCCCATGGTTTTGAGAAGAGCTGGGGCCACTAGTTCTTCTGCGTATTCCTTATATTTGAACAGTTTACAAGAAACACATGGATCCATTTTATTCGGTGCTGTAGATCATTCAAAATATACTGGTTCTTTATACACTATTCCATTAGTTAACATTTTTCAAGATTATGGTTATGATGCTCCAATTCAATTCGATGTCACTTTACAAGGTATTGGTCTTTCTGGTGATGGTAATAATAATTCTACTTTAAGCACAACAAAGATGCCAGCTTTATTAGACTCAGGCACAACTTTAACATATTTACCTCAATCTATCCTAGATGATTTAGCTAATAAGATTGGGGCTCATTATAGTTCAAGATTTGGTTATTATTTAGTACCATGTAATTCTGACGCAACAAGTAGTTCTGCATTCGATGATGATACAAGTTTAGTCTATGATTTCGGTGGATTCCATATTAATACCCCATTAAATGATTATTTAGTTCAAGCTACAAAAGATACATGCATCCTTGGTTTGATTCCACAAGACTCTAATGGTGTCATCTTAGGTGATACTTTCTTAACTCATGCCTATGTCGTTTATGATTTAGACAATTTAGAAGTTTCAATGGCTCAAGCTAAATATATCGAAGATTATGATGCTCAAAATTACAAAAGTGCTGATATTCATATTATTAATGGTACTCATGGTATTCCAGGTGCTACAAAGGCCCCAGGTTATTCAAGTACTTGGTCCACTTCAGCAAGTAACGTTAGCTCTACTGGTGATATTTTCACTTTACATCCACATCCAACACAAATTAATTCACAATTTTCTATGGAAACAGGTTCGACTATTATCTTAACTGACACCTCAAGTAATGAACAATCAACTACTTCCTCTTCTACAAAACGTAAGAATTTGGCTGTTTCAGGCTTTAATAATCGTTCACCTTTATTGGAAATAATTGTTTTTATCTTAACAATGGTTAATTTATTATGATATCCTGAATACTTGATGTTACAAAAAAAAGAGTTCTATTATGTCCTTACCATTATTATATCTATTTTTTTTTAAATATTTCAAATGAATCATGTATGTTTTTTTTTAAATACCCTTATTGAAATGTGTATATGATATGATGTATATTCTCATTTTTCCTCTATAAATCAAAACCTTGTATATAATATTTTTAAAAGAGTGAAACTTAATTCAAAGTTCTTTAATACACCTTACAGGGGAATATAGCCACTTTTTTTTCAGCTTACAAGTTGTATATACAGGCATTTCTTCTAAATTTTATGAAGGTAACAGGGAATGATTGTGCTTGTGCTCTGGAACAACTTATTCTTTTTTTTTTACAAAAACGATTCAAGTTCGTCAAAGATGGAAATTTTAATCCAAGAGATCTCAACCATTCCAAGATTTGTAATAACCTTGGTTTGCGGTTTTTGTATTGGTGGTTTAGTCTTTATCTTAAGAAATTGTCTATTTAATTATTAAATATGTTACTTAATCTTCTATTCAAAACTAACTTTTTATAAATCTTTGAAAAATAATAAAATAAATTTATCAAATTAACTGAAACTTACCTACTATATTAATTCACTTAAAAGAGACATTCATTTCAATTGTTTCAAAACTAATATAAGGTTTTCAAATAAAGTTGTTGTTATATTATGACTAAAGTTTTTGAAAATTGATAAGAAATCATATTAAAACATGTTGTATATTATATATATTTTTAAAAAGCATATGACGTGTAATATTAAAATATATAAAGACTATGAAGATATTCATATTAAAAAATATATATATTTAGAATTGATCATTGAAGTAAGGAAGGCATAAAATTATGAGAAAAAAAAAATTTAGTAAAAAATTGTTTAGTGAGAGACAACAACATCTACAGTGTAACCTATAACAACACCCTTTACTTCATTTTCAAAAGCAGCTTTAACCACTTTCTTGATTTCATCGTAAGTAGTTGGATTCTTTAATTTCACAGTTAAATCAACATTAGAGCCATCAACAGTTGAGACTCTGAATGACATTTCAGTTAATTTACCTTGATATTCAGGTAAAACCTTACCGACAGCTTTAGAACCAGTAGAAGATGGAATGATGTTATGAGAAGCAGATCTACCACCTCCAATCTTTATGAGATGGACCATGATCAGTAAATTGAGTAGCAGTCATGGAATGGACAGTAGTCATTAAACCTTCTTCAAAACCAAAGGAATCATTAATAAGTTTGGCTAGAGGGGCTAAACAGTACAGACACCATTGGAAACAATCAATTCACCATTGTAGTCCTTTTCGTTAACATCCTTAACAAACATTGGAGCAGTAGCTGATGGAGAAGTGATAACAACCTTTTTGGCACCAGCATCTAAATACTTTTGAGCATAATGTAATTCTTTGAAGATGCCAGTAGCATCGATGGCAATGTCACTGTTAGAACATTTCCATGGTAAGCTAACGGGGTTTCTTTCTTGATAAACAATGATCTTGTGACTATCCACAGTCAAGTATTCACCTTCAGATGAGATATCAACAGCATATTTACCATGAGTGGAGTCATACTTAAACATGTAAGCGGCATAATCAGCAGAGATAAATGGATCATTGATCGCGATAACATCGCTATTCTTTCTAGCTAAAGCAATTCTTAAGGCTAATTTACCGATTCTACCCAAACTGTTAATAGTAGCTCCAATAGGCATTTTAGTAATTTTTGGGATTTGATCTGATTTGATTTGTATTTATGAAACTTTGTTTCTTGATATCTTAGTAGTGGAATATTAGAAAAGCAGAGTAATAATTTGGGTTAATGGAAGGAAACACATGGACTTATATATCTTGAAAATTCCCGTTTCAGCTCCCCCTTTGGAATAACAAATGTTAACAACAGTTCCATCAACAGAACGCAAATGATATTGTTGCTTGAATGTGGTACAATGGACTTGTTTCAAACCCCATGGTCCACCAAAAAAATGATAATGTGGGTGCTTGTTCTTGTGGATCATTTTCCCAACAAATAGTCAAATAACTCAAGACAACATTATTATAACTTATTCTAACATACCTAAGGTCCTAAAGGAACTGATAATGTATTGCTTTTTTTAGAGAATCTGGGATTCTTTTAATGGATTTTTGCAAATCTCATCTAACTAGCATTTTTTAATTATACACAAATTCTGAAATTTCAGCTATCAAAAAAATGTTACCATAGTATAATCACTAGTGATGAGTAATTTATTGTGTATCACCTCACTAAACAGAAAGTTTTTCTTAACAAGCTTTCCAAATATCTTCTATACCCCAGAGAGATGTCACAACACCAAAAAAGGCAATTAATAAATTGTAATGGTCAATAAGTTTTAACAATTTTAAAACTACAAAACTGTCTAATATAGAGGCAACCATTTTTCTAAAACTAGCGCTACGTTCTCCACAAAAGTGTTTTTTTTTTGTTAAGGTTGATGTGATTAACACATCATTTTTTTGGTTCTTTTTGTTATGCAAAATTTTATGAGTAGCTGATATTTCTTGCTGATATAAAACAATTTTTTTAAACTCCACCATAACTGTCCAAAACAAAGTTGATAACCAGAAATAGTTTGCCAATCTTGGAATTATTGGGGATAAGTGGAATGATTTAGAATTAACGATACTTAATAAAGAAAGGATATTGTATTGATCAAATACTTGCCATAAAAATAAGGAGTAAACTCTAAATAAATTAAACCATGACATTAAAGACCCAAACTGCCAACTTTCTTCAATTAAAACCACTTGTTGGATAGAACCCAATGGTTTAAATAATCCCAAACATTTAAACAGAAACTTGAAATGTTGTTGTAATTGACTTGCTAATAATGATCCAGTGTAAAGAAAGATAAATTGAGAAGTATATTGTCCTAATCTTGCCATTTTTTCTCTACCTACCGATTTTGAAAGATATTTAGTACTCTTTGTAACAAATTGACTCTTGATTAAACTGTTAATCCCCAACATTATTTAATTTATCTTTGTAAGTCTGCGTGGTTTTAATAGATCCAAATAAGACCTTGTGATGTTTTTTTTCGAAAAATCTTTACTTTTATAGAATATATTTGACCAAAGTAATTTGAATATGTTCAAGAAAGAAGGGTTAAATATAATAACAACCCCAGAAACTTTAAATATAATTATATTCCTTTTTTTGTTCATTTTATATAATATTTTTTTATTTGTATATCTAGTTTACTTATTAATTTTACTTCAAACATTTTTTTTCCTTTCAGTTAGTTTGAGTCAATGATCTAAAAGTGGATTCAATTAAATCTTTTAATTCTTTGTAACTTATGATTATACAATTCATTTCGTCTGGCGTCACTAACACTAATTTTTCAGAGACACCTGCATCTAATTTATTTAAACATCTTAACACATGAGTTAAATCCATTACAGGTTTACCAGTTTCATCAATTTGATGGAAGACAAAATCATAAAATAAGATAATTGGAAATTTTTCACCTGATTCAGACCAATTAATATCAATTCTAGATTCAATTCTACCAAAGATGAAATTCATCTTACAAAGTAACCTAAATAATCTTGAATTTTCTAATTCTGTTTGTAACGTTTTGTTTAAATATTCATCATAATGTTTTAATGCATTAAAATTTGAGTACAATTGATCAATAAATAATACACTTAAGTCTTTAACGTTTTTATTATCATCTTGATCATTGGTTAAATATCTTAATACTTCTTTAAATGAGTCTTCTACTTGTAACTGATCAATTTCTACATTATCCTTATGAATTTTATTTGTCTTATAATCTGATGAAGCAGAAGAAGGTGTAGTATTATTATTTGATAAAGGATTGTTGGTTGGTGGTTTCACATTTGATGCTAATTTTATTAATAGATGACCCAATTTAACATAATCTTGTTGTTTTAATTTATTAATCTCAATCGGAGTTTTATTCCCACTTGTAAATAACAAATCATGTGCTGCAATACCAGATAATTTAATTAACCCAGGTCTATTTGTAACAATTATCTTTTCCCAATTAATTAAATCTCCTAAGATTAAATCAAGACAATGTGCAGATTTCATTGCATTAGTTAATTGAATTAAATATATCCATAAATAATCTTGTGTAATTGGTAATAATGGGAAATTAATAAAATGTGTCTCATAAAGAGATATGGCTTTTGGATAATAATCATAAATTAAACATAATGACGAATCATTAAATTTAGTGGTAATGAAAACATCTTTTAACGCAACAATATTAACATTTTGTAATTTTTTCCAATTTTGGAATGTCTTAGCTAAATGTTGTGAATCAATTGTATTTGATTTAAGATCATGAATTCTTCTCAAGACATATAATTTTCCATCAATATTTGAAAATACTTTAAATAAAGAATTCTTATGACCTTGATATCTATCAATATCAGTTTTCTTTTCATGAAAATCTAATGGTACAAGACCAAAATAATCTTGAATTAAATCAGGTAAAGGACCACCAGGTGGGAAATTTTGTAAAGAGGCTAAATTTTTTTTCACTAATTGTTCTCTTAAATTATTTGATATAAATAATTCATCTGGTGTCTTTTCATTTGGTTTCATTGAAAGTTTTAATTGTTGTGGTGTTTCTGGGAAATATAAATGATATTGTAAGATACTATGTGGTGGTGGATAAATTGTTGGATAATTTAAGGGCACAGTATTATTATTTGGTGGAGGTGGTGGTGGTGGAACCACAGAATTTGGGTTAGTAGTAGCACCCATAATACCACTAGCCCCTTGTGGTAAAGGTAAAGATGAAATTGGGAAACCACCAGTACCTGGTTGTTGTAGTTGTGGTTGATGTTGTTGCGGGAATGACGGAAGATTAAAAGTTGGTGATGAAGATAATTGAGTATGATGTGGATTTTGTTGTAAAATTGAAGATTGATTCATTGAAGATAATCCCAATGGATTCATATTATCAATATTTGAATTAGTCGTAGTTGTATTATTAGTGAAAGATAATGGAGTATCCTTTTTCACAATAGTTGAATGTTTATCAATAGATAAATTTGACATATTATTATTTAAGGTAATATTATTACTATTATTTGAATTATTTTCAAAATGATTATCACTCCCACCAAACATTGGAGTAAAACTAGCCGACATCTTTGCATTAAATTTAGTGAAAGATGGAGAAGAAGTGTGAGGTGGTGGTGATGAATCTGCTATGTTATTGTTATTCGATTGTTTTGTAGAATTTGAAATCTTATTATTCTTAGTTAAAGATGGTAATTCAGATAAAGAAATCCCATTTGGTGGACCAATAATTTGTGAATGAGAAATTGGAGTTGATTCTTTCACATTTAATTGTGGTTGTGGAATTGAATCAAATTCGTTATGCATGGTGGTATCATTTGTATTATTAACAGATGTAACAGAGGCATTTTCGACTATATTATCATCATGTTTGAATGGACAACCTTCTTTTTGTTTTTTACAATAACCATAAATAATAACATTTCTACATGGGATATCTTTAGCCCATTCTTGATTAACTTTATCCATTTATGATAGGTTAAACTTTGTGTTTTTGGGTTAGAGGGATTAATATAAAGTTGAAATAGACTCACGACAGAAAAAAAGAGAATATAGTAGCAATTGTAGTTTGTAATAATGAATCAACCAGAATATACCAGTTCTAGACTAGTCTCTTGAGGTTGATATCTGGACAGTACAATTAACCTCTTATCAAAACTCTCTTTTCCTTACTCGAATTCCACTACCACTTTTCCATAATAATACCAGTAATAATAACAACTTCGTTACACGTTAAAGTTGAAGAGTCGTGCCGGATGATATACCCGAGATTAAATAAGGTGATGGATCCAAAAGGAAGATAATATGAATAGAATACAATCTTACAAGTTGATATAAAACAACATAGAGATACGATAAGAAGATGAGTAGAACGGCATTAGTGGTGTACTTGAGGTCAAGAGTGTATTCCACTTAACTGCGCTGTGTTTCTGACACCACTAGCACTATATATTGAGAGATTCAGGTCTAGGATGAATGGATACTTGAATTACTATTACTATACTTTAACTATATACCGGTTGAATTAAATTTAGTTAATTGCGGGATATTTGAGTTTAAACTTGGCTTAAGACTATTACTTCTCCTATTATGCATTTAT
This sequence comes from Monosporozyma unispora, assembly GCA_003708525.3. Lineage (NCBI taxonomy): Eukaryota > Fungi > Ascomycota > Saccharomycetes > Saccharomycetales > Saccharomycetaceae > Monosporozyma > Monosporozyma unispora. The sequence goes on along the minus strand of PPON03000099.1, from coordinate 15,347 downwards.
ACATTAATACTCCGATCTGATTAATCCAATACAACTTAATATCCATTCATCCATCTATCTGTAAAACGGTTTAATTGAAACTTTTCAGTTTATTGTCGGACCTATATTCAATCCATTAAATAATAATTCTTCAGTTTTAAATAAAACTTTTGTAGATTAGCTGGCAAAGAACAATGTAGATTTCGGATCTCTTCAAAAGGTCAATCGGCTTTATGCGCTTATCTTCACTCCGATACATCTAGCCAACTTGACTATGATTAGTACTATATGATTAGTACTATAATATGATTACTACTATAAGATAGTATTTCTTAACTTCTAATAATTTGTTACTAATATTCAATCTTGCATATTGTATTGTTCTCTTGATCTCATTTATTCACCCATGCAATTTCAGTTAAATTTTCTTTTTTCTATATTGGCCTTCTCAGGAACATAAAACTGAGTGATGTATAAAGGGTAAGAATTCCTTATACTAGATATTTCAAGTTCCTTATCACCTTTTATATGTTATAACTCAATAAGCTCATAAAAGCAAATATATATATATATATTAAAAATGGTCGGTAAAGTTGTTATTGTCACTGGTGTCTCAAGAGGTATTGGTAGATCCATCGTGGATAGAATTTTCAGTCATGATAAAGATGCTGTGGTTGTCGGGATTGCTAGATCTGAACCACCTTTATTAGAAATTAAGAAACAATATGGTGATAAATTTGAATTTGTCGTTGGTGATATCACTGATGATAATAAATTAAACCAATTGGTTCAAACTGCGTTAGATAAATATGGTAAGATTGATTCTTTAGTCGCTAATGCTGGTGTTCTTGAACCTGTTCAAGATGTTTTTAACATTGATGTCGCAGGTTGGAAAAATTTATTCGATATTAATTTCTTCTCCATCGTATCTTTAGTTAATATTGCTATCCCATATTTAATTAAATCTCCAGATGCAAACATTATCTTTGTATCATCTGATGCTTCTGATACTTATTTCAGTAATTGGGGGGCATATGGTTCAAGTAAAGCTGCTTTAAATCATTTTGCCATGACTGTTGCTAATGAAGCTAAACATGTTAAATGTTTATCTGTTGCTCCTGGGATTGTCGATACATCTATGCAAGTAAATATTAGAGAAAACGTGGGTCCAAACATGTCTGAAGAACATCACGAAATGTTTAAAAACTTACATGCTGATAACAAATTATTAGATTCAAATATTCCAGCTAATGTTTATGCTCAATTAGCCCTAAAGGGTATTCCAAAGGATATTAATGGTACTTATATCTCTTTTGATGATGATAAATTAAAAGAATATCAATATTAAATTGATTATAAGACAATTAGTTGAATTGGAAGTATTCTTATAAGATAAGTTATGATCTATAATGTTCCAAAGAAAAAAACAAAATTAAATTAAATAAATATCTATCCATATATTATATCATATGTATACTTGTTTAGTTTATACATCTTTTATAGTTTTCTAATATTATGTCATTCCATTATTTTGAGTGGTAACAATATTATAATCTACCTTTTATATTCTTTTGAACATCAGCATAAACTTCTTCCACACTTTGGTCACATTTAATCTTAATAACTTTATTTTGAGATTCAAACATATTAATTACTGGCATACTAGTATCTTCAAATGTCTTGAATCTTTTCTTAATGGATTCGATATTATCATCTGCTCTACCACTTGTCTTACCACGTTCCATTAATCTTTCTAACATAACATCTTCTGGACAATCAAAGAAAAGAACAAATTTACTTGGAACAATAATTTCTTCAAACGTAATGGCTTGATCCATCTTTCTTGGGAATCCATCAACTAAGAATTTAGTATTCCCCTTCTTATAATTTTCTTCAATATTATTTTTCAATAATGTAATAGTAATCTCTTGTGGAACAATTAACCCCTCTGTAATATAATGATTAATTAATGAACCATATTGTGAACCTTCACGATTTTGTTCAGCACGTAACAAATCACCAGCAGATAAATGAATAAATTTATAGTCTTCCACTAATCTATTACATTGAGTACCTTTACCAGCACCCGGTCCACCAAGAACAAAGACAACAGTGACTTGATCAGAAGTGAAAGCTGGTCCCTTGGCAGTATCTAATTTTGGTAATTCTAAGTTAGCAGTCATTGCGATTTATTTATTCTAAAAACTCTTTAGGTTTCAAATCCTTTCTTTCGTGTAATATAGATGCAATACTAGTGAGCACAGTTAAGCCAACAATAATATATAAAGTCTTATGTTTAGTCTTTCCAGTCTTCCTCTTGTTTGAGATCAACTCTTTCTTCGAGGAATGAAATGTTTTCAAATTTAAATTTTCAACACTGGAAGAAAAATTGGAATTTGGCACCCATTGAGAATTGAATGGGTGAATTGTTAAACATTTAATAGATAGTTTGTTATATAATGGGATGATGATTCTAGAGGTTATATGAGACCTTGCAAACATATTAGGGTTGTGATTGTTATGTATATTGATATGATAGTGGTTGTAAATCTTCTCTTTAACCTTCTCATTGCTGCATTCATAGCTTTTTCCTTAAATAAAGTAAATTTTGTGTAACGAAAATTGAAATGGAAGATTTGAAAAGACTGCTATAAAGAAAGTTACCATTGGATAAAAGTTTGGAGAACTTATATAGTTTGACATAAGTGCAATAAATCAGTGTTGGAAATCTAATATACATATCATTATAGATTAAAATGGACGATAGTGAATTAGTAGAATTTCTCTTAAACGATAATTTTAACAAAGAGAAAACTTTATTAAACCAGTCATTAGAAAATGAACAAAAAGAAATCATAGATAGTAGCAGAGATATTGACTCAAAGGTGGAACCCGAAAAGGTTCAAAAGGATGTTGAACGGACAACTGGAAAGAATACTAACATTTCAAAACAAATATCAAACACTGAATCTGAATTCTTAGATGATTTAGATAGTATTATAATGTCCACAAATAATAGTTCAAATCAACCTAACGACAAGAATAAAAATGAAACTGTAAAGAAAGGTAATGATAAGCAAAAGAAAAACAAAAAGGATCAAAAATCTAATCAAAAGGAGGAAAAATCACCAAAGGCAAAATCACTTTTACAAAAATTAAATGATAGATTAGAGACTAAATTCACTGAAGAAGAAACTGTTGATAAATCAGACTCCATCATACTAGTCAATGGTACTTTCCAAAGCAGAGTGAAGTTAGGAAAGAAAATTGCCCTGATTACAATCCAAATATTAGATAATGAAACAGGTAAAGTCGATAAGGAGGAACGTTTCAAGATTTCTAATTCGAAAAGTGTACTTTTGGTATCTGAAGGTACTATGGATAAAAATCCTGTTTCTTCTACTAACGAGGCTTTAACTGACCTATTGAATCCCAAATCTAATTCCAAATCAAAGGATTCATTCAAATTTAAATTTACTGAACCCGATATGGAGGGGAAGAATAATATTGTTACAGAAGAAAAAGTTTCTAGACGAAATCGTACAAGTAAGAGAGTCAATGAATCAAAATCTAATAAGTTTACAGAAACAAGTCAACCAATTGAAGTCACTGAAGTTGAAGAACCTGCTTTGGATGCTTCAACTCAAAATGATGAAAATTCAAATAAGGTAAGAAATAGAAAAAGAAAAGAAAGAAAAAGACGTGGTAAGGAATTGGCCCAGTCTAATACTAATCATAATTCTCATGATGATGAGAAGAACAAATCTTATGGTCTTTCTAATGAGAGGATCAAATCAAAAAACACTCCTAAGGAAACAACATTTAACAAAGAGAATAAACCATCAAACAATAGAACAAGAGATAATAAAGAAAATGATTTCACTGACAAGAAAAATAAATCTCTCAAAAGATCTAACCGTTCTAGACAAAATTTAAAGAAACTCGTTAATGAAAAAGTGCCAGCTGATGAATTTAAAAGGACTGCTATAGAATTTTAAAGTACCCAGATCATTATAAAGTCAGTAATTATATTTTAGCATTTCCATTACATAAGGATTCATTTTCACTTTGCATAAATTTATATTGAACGCAGGCTAAAAACAAACAACATCAATGGTTTTAATAATATGTAGCTAAGTAAATCAAGTATATAATGTGCAATTACTTAAATATTCTATTCGATGAATCATTCAATATCCATCATTTCATCACTATTAGAATCATTCGAACCATCACGTCTCAGAAGATCTTTATAAGCAAAGGCTATATTTCGTGATTTTTTCATGTACGAGGGTTGTAAGCTTGGATTTTGGGACCTTTTCCTTTCAATTTGTGCAATTATGTGATCACCTATCTTCTCTTTATCATCAGTCTGTTTTAAGGCATTTGATTCTGGCTGAAACTTGTTAATATTTGTCATGACTTTCTCAAAGTTAGTATTTATATTAAGTGGGTGATCACTGTTTAATGCCACTGATACGTTCAATTCTAGAGCATGTTGTAATAAATCCGATGCATATTTGTTAGATGGACGTGCTGCCAGAGATTTATGAAGATAATCAATAGCTTTCTCCAATTGATTTGTTTTCAAATACAAGAAACCCAAAGTACAATAAACATCTGAATCCTTTTCTGAATCTTCTAATATGAATCTAAAACATTTTATAGCTCTCTCGTTCTCACCTAATCTCTTGTATGTATGCCCCAAATTAGTTTGAATTGAAATAGCTGTCTTTGAAGTAGGGCTCACATCCTTAATTTCTTCTAATGCTCTATTCAAATATTTCTTGGATTTGTCAAATTCTTCTTTCTTATAATATAAACAACCCATCTCATTTAACAATAAAGGGTCAGTAGGACATATGTCATATGATAAATTAAAGTATTCTTCTGCCAATGATAACGTGTTGGAGTTCATATATTGCATACCCAAGAATAAGTAAGGTAAATGACTACCTGGGAAGAATCTAGCAGCAGTGGAATATGCTGCTAATGCTTGATCTTGTTCCCCTTCAAGGGCATATGTGTGAGCAAATCCTAACCAGGCCGGAGCAAATGTAGGATCTAGAATAGACGCTTTTGAAAAGAATTTTCTTGCTTGACCGATCTTGTTTACTGTCATATAATAAGTGGCAACACTAAACCACGTAATTGGATTCTTTGGCCAATTTTCAGCTAATTTATGAGACAAAAGGAATAATTTATTTTTGGCGGATAACTCAAAAAGACAAGTAACGTAGGTAGGCAGGATTTTTGGATTAAATGAATCCTTTGCTAGAAATTGTTCACAAATATCAAGGCATTGATCAAACCTACCCTTTAAATAAAGTAGATCAATTTTGCTGCAAACAATATCTGTGTTTGAGTATAAATTATATTCATTTGTCAACAATTCTTGGGCATCTTTTATTTTGTTTGTGTTCACCAATTTGGATAATCGTAACATGTAAAAATTCTTAATCATTTCTTCATTATCGTCAAGGATTGAAAAATCTAATTCATTAACAAAGTCCCACTCTTCTTGAGGTGTCAATAAATATCTTCCTATCAAAGTATCGAATGCTTCAAAATTCTTTATGTCTACCCGAACAGCTTCTTTAAATGCAAGTTTGGCCTTTTCAAAATTGTTCATGGCACAATATATTTTACCTCGAAGGAAACAAAGTGAAGACTCTAATTTGATACCACCATCCGTTTGTTGCTTTTGTGAAAGTAAGGTATCATTACTATTTACGGAGTCATCTATGAATGGATTTGTTTCCCCTACAACATCTAAAGCCTCTTCAAATTTTTGTATTTGAACAAAACATAGTGCCAATAGATATCTACACATAATGTTGACCGTTACAAGATTATTTGTAGGAACGTTAATGTTGTCGGGATCATCAATATTTCCATTGGATAGTAAATCGATTGCCCTTTGATATTCTGAATTATCGAAGTACACTTGGGCTAACCAGAATGCATCATTTGGATCATTTGTAATGCTGTAAATCTTATCTCCCACGTATTCAGCTGTTGTATACATATGTTGCATTAGAGCATCATGTCTCCATAATCTTAATCTCTCTATAGATGATAAATCTGATACATCAATTTCATTCAATGTGGTAACAGGTGCTGAATTCGTAGTTAAAGTTGTTTTCAATGGATTATTATCCTCAATTGCAGAATCAATATTATCTTGAATGCCATTGTTAGAAGGATTTCTTTGAAAATTAAACTTTCTTAAAGTGGATGGCATGGTATAGCCAGGTATACCTGTGTTCGATATAGTCTGGGATATAATTGAGTTATTTAAAATACTGTTTTGTGGCTGACGTGGTGTAGTAATAGCTGATTGTGAGTTCATATTTTTTGGTATCTTTTGTCCCAATGGACTGTTCATTACATGATGAAAAGGGTTTGTAGAATTATTATTATTTGGAACTGGGTTAGTATCGTGGGATGTACCATTGTTGTTTGTCTGTTGAGTTATAGCTGTGGGTTGAGGTTGGAATCGTGCATTTCTATTTACCATGAATGGCGATATCGCTAGAGTGGAATTGTGTTGGGAAGGTGTGCCACCTGGAGAAGCAGGGTTTCTCATGGTTGAGATATTTTGTGTAGTTGTTTGATAGAGTATTAAACTTTGTTATATATCTAATTTTCACTCCAGATAGAATTAATGATGAGTGAAGTTTGTAAAATCTTACTTACCTTAGTTATTCTGGAATTTCATAATTAAAATAAATAAAAACAGATTCTTTAAACATTTTAAAGTTCATTCAAAAAGAGATCAAAAGATATAATAACTGTATCAATATGCCAAATATTAGTTCATTCAATAAGTTCATTACAAATTTAAAAAAAATTACATACGTTGTTCGAATAGTCTTTTAGTTTTGAATGGATGATGAAATGGACAAACTAATCTTCATTTATTCTTATAACAATCTTACCTTTGGCCCTATTGCTTTGTGATTTCTCAATTGCCTTTTCAAAATCCTTTAATTCAAACACAGAATCTAATGGTGGAATAAATTGCTTTCTGGAAATCATTAAAGCTGCAAGTTCCATAAAGTTAGATTCGGCTTTAGCTCTAGTATGGATATAATTATAAGTTCTCCAAGGATTATGCGAAAGAACAATATGCTTAACCGGATAATTTGATATCATGTCTAACAACCCGCCATGATAATTTTGTTTACCTTTCCCTACTACCGCAACATAATATGAATCTTCTTTTCTTGGTTTCATTAATGAATGTATCACTGGATAATATTGAGATGTCCCCACAGAATCAAAAATCATATCAAATTTCTCACCTTCCATCTCATCTTTAATATAATTTTGAATCTTATCCATCATTTTAGGTTCGTTGTATGCAAACAAACGATCAAATCCTGCTTTTTTGTTATATTCAAAAGAATTTGAATTACAAACACCAACAACTGTTCCAACGTTTAAATGCTTCTTGGCAATTTGAATTAAACAATTTGATACAGCAGTTGAAGCACCATTAACCAATATTTTAGAGTTTGGTCCCAATTTTTGTCCATGCCCAAACAATGCAATGTAAGCAGTCGCAAATACCAAAGGATATGAAGTACTGATATCAAATTGATTGAAACGATTGGTTATATCCTCATTTAAATAATCAATAGTCTTCATATGGCCCACACCTTTATATTGACAAGGTTTGAAAACTAAATAATCAGATAAAGTACCTTTATCATCAAAGCCATGGATCAATTGACCATTAATATGATCACCAATTTGCCATTTTGTCTCTACTCTAGTCCCACGTCTTACAATTTCACCTGCATAATCCATCCCATAAGTTTTCGACTTACGAGATGCAATCCACTTGGTAGCCATGTGATGAAGAATGTAATCCATTGGATTCAAAGCAGCCGAATGGATTTTAACCACAATTTCATCGTCTTTGTAACATGTGTCTAAATCTAAATCCTTTTCAGTTATCTTTGCTGGTTGGGTGTTGTTGACGAACGTAACAGACCTTTGTTTTACGATTGATGACATTTTTTAAGTTATGGCTTGTCTAACGTTTTTGTTGATTTGAAGTCTAAATAAGCTTTGTTTTTAAAGAACATGAAGTGGTACCTATTAAAGGGTAAGTTCTTGAAATGTGTTCTTTTATATCTTTTAATCTACACGTTACTGATAATTGAGATGGTCCGTGGAATAAACCCATTTTTTGTCACAAAAAAGAGCGCAGGGGCAGGGTTCCACGGAGATATTGAAAAAAAGTATTGTTTCTGTTTGTAAGAAGGCAAATGATGTAGAAAATATTGTTTTAAAGGAAATGGGCAGGTAATAATAAAGGGAAAAGAGTTAAATATTTCAATACAAAGAAGTAGGTATTATATATGTTCTTTATTTCTCTATGAAATATTTTGTAATACTACATGGAGCTAAACTTGCATGAAATCAAAGTTACATTTTCAAAAATGGAGAAGCAAGTTAGAGGTCTACAACCTAATGGATATTAAGGTTCAAAAAACGTCTATATATTCCTATCATAGGAATATTTTGCTTGATTTAGGTCTTAATAGCCCAGAAGTAATGAATGGTTTCGTGATATTTTTAAAATCGCAGCTAATTTGGTCTATTACTTCTGCCAATATACTCGGGAAATTACAGTGGTAAAAATCATCCGAATATGTGTTCTAGCGTGTTTTAACAACCATAAATGGATGGGCCAATCTTAGTTAAAACATTTGATGGGAATGCCAGTATGTTTCTTTTAAGCCTATGTTATTTGTAATTCTTACTACCCTCTTTATATCCAAATCCCACATCAAAAAATTTTCTTTAAATTTGTTAATAATCTCACTATGTCTCGCACTTTAAAGTTCTCATTGATTAAAATGATGATACCAGAAGAAAATAAATTTAAGTTTTGGAATCCATACTAAAATAGTTTCTTTAAAGATATTTTTTGTTTCCCAAATTTGGGTGTTATCATAAAACATCCCAAACCTAACATTCATTAAGGAGTATATTTTTGATAATAACTATATGATCTACAGATGAAGATACCTTTAGAGTGAATTTGAAATCTCCGAAAAGGGAAATTTTTTAAATTAATAAAAACTGAAGCGAAGAAAGGAGACTTTTTTGTACTGTATTACAACACTCAAACGATAAACAACAACGTTTCATGCTTAGTTGCATCATCACTTTGCAATGTGTTATACGATTTATGTTTTCTAGCCAGGTCTTCCTAAAAGACGATACTCTCAATGATGAAGACATTATAAGCGAAATGCTAAATCACAATCTAAAGGTTAAACTTATGTGGAATTTCATCACAACTACACCTAATCCAAAATGTATTATAATCACTTTTTGTTTTGTATAAACATCTTAATTTGACATTATTAAACAACGTTCGTTGATCTTTTTAATGACAAGTAATAACGGGTGCACTGGAAATAAGAATTATACGATTATATTACATTTCTCACAACTCTACACCATATAAAGTAATTTTAAAGTGTTGATTTACAAAAGTTACAATATTGCCAACTTTTCATGCTGGTTTTTTGAACTTTGGGAATATAATTCTAAATAATTTTTAACTACATCAAATTGGTCTTCACTATATGGAAACTTTTTGCAAGAATTTTTTTAAACCGCTTTAATAAAAATTGTTATTCCGCGGTTCCTACAATATACATAATTTAGAAGTAATTTTTTTTTGATTTGCGCAAGTATTATTCTAATTCATTGTTCCTCCGAATAAGATTTAGAAATTAATCAAAACAAAAGGTGCATTGCCTTACCTAGTTCAATTTCCGTCGTTAAAAAGAAAAGACAGCTGTTATCAATTAAGAATTGTGCAATCTTAGAAAGGCCCCGCAGTGACACACGCTACCCCACATCCTTATTCCCCCGTCTTAAATTGTTTTATTGACGATAATGTCTTAGCAAAATGTTATCCTCGTTTATTTCGGGGCTCTATTGAAGGTGACTTACGGATAATTATTTATTCAAATTACAGTTATAACAATACAATTTGTTGATTGTATCATGATATAAGTTGTTTCCATTAATCAATTGGTTATATCCATACAATAGACGCGGGGATATCCATGCACTGACGGATAAATACGTGTTAAAAAGGTATGACTATTATGTGATCTGGGGATATTATAATAGATCGGCCCATGTAAGGCGGAATATAAACTATTATTAAACAATAGTTTAGTATTACTCTATCGCCGCGATTCCCCTTTAATCGAGGATACAGCCTCACTATGTCTGAATATCGGAACGGGTTTCTCCACAACTTCTGTTTACACTGGGATGGGGGACCCCATAATTAACTGTAACCACCCGAGGAATTCATTAAACCGAGAGTTTAAAGCGGTTAAATCTGGGGAAATTTTATGTCAGTATATGGGAAAAATGTTTTTTTTTATAGAGACTCAAGAAAACTTAGATGATTATAGTAAGAAAAGTTTTACCTATAGTAAAACAATACCGTATTTCCATTCAACATCATGCAAGCCCCCCCAGTAACACTTAATGGATTTGTTTTATCACCCCATTTCCCTACAACAAATGAGTTTCTTATTACCGTTTAATATATGGGGATGAATCTGAAATGTGTGAATTTAATCAAAACGTCCAGGTTTATGAATCATATAAAAGGAAGATAATTCTCAGAGTTTTAGAGATAATTTCTCTTCTATTTCATTTTTATTTATTAGTTTCCACAAATAAAAACAACAAGTTCAAACTTCAACACATATTTTAATATTGAATAAAAAATGTCTGAAGCAAAGGAAGAAGTAAATTCAACTTCTGTTGATAATGGAGTTGAATCCAATTTATCTAACAACTCTTTTAACGAAGATAAATATCATGGTTCAGCTTCTATTGAAGAGAGTGCCCCAACGGCTGCTGAAATGCCTAAGAAACCAGCTTCTGCCTATGTTACTGTGTCACTTTTATGTCTTATGATTGCTTTTGGTGGTTACGTCTGTGGTTGGGATACGGGTACCATTGGTGGGTATTTAAATCATTCTGATTTCAAAAGAAGGTTTGGTCAAAAACATAAAGATGGTACTTATTATTTCTCTAACCCAAGAACTGGTTTAATTGTTGCTATTTTCAACATTGGTTCTGCTGTTGGTGGTATTGTTTGGTCTAGATTAGGTGATATTTACGGTAGAAGATTAGCCTTAGTTTGGGTTACAATTGTCTACACTATTGGTTTAGTTATCTCTATATCATGTAAGAATGATTGGTACCAATATTTCATCGGTAGAATTATTTCTGGTTTAGGTGTCGGTGGTATTGCTGTCTACTCCCCATTAATGATTTCAGAAGTTTCTCCAAAACATATGAGGGGTACTCTAGTGTCTTGTTACCAATTGATGATGACCTTAGGTATTTTCTTAGGTTACTGTACTAACTATGCCACTGATCACCATTACTCAAACTCTACCCAATGGAGAGTCCCATTGGGTTTAGGTTTTGCCTGGGCTCTTTTCATGATTGCTGCTATGTTCTTCGTTCCTGAATCTCCACGTTTCTTAATTGAAGTCGGTAAAATGGAAGATGCCAAGATCTCTGTTGGTAGATCTAACAAGTTGAACCCAGACGATCCAGCTGTTATCGCCGAAGTTGAATTCTTAGCTGCTGGTATTGAAGCTGAAAGAGCCGAAGGCTCCGCTACCTGGGGTGAATTATTTTCCACTAAGGGTAAGATTTTACAAAGAACTATTTTAGGTATTATGATTCAAAGTTTACAACAATTGACTGGTGCTAATTATTTCTTCTTCTACGGTACTCAAATTTTCGAAGCTGTTGGTTTAGCTGATTCTTATGAAACTGCCATTGTTTTAGGTGTTGTTAATTTTGTTTCCACTTTCCCATCCTTCTACATTGTCGAAAGATTTGGTAGAAGAACTGGTTTATTATGGGGTGCTGCTGGTATGGTTTGTTGTTTTGTTGTTTTTGCCTCCGTTGGTGTCACCAGATTGTACCCACATGGTAAAAGCCACAACTCTTCTAAAGGTGCTGGTAACTGTATGATTTGTTTCACCTGTTTCTTCATTTTCTGTTTCGCTACTACGTGGGCCCCAACTGCTTATGTGATTGTTTCTGAAACTTTCCCATTAAGAGTCAAGGCCAAGGGTATGGCTTTATCCACCGCTGCTAACTGGATCTGGAATTTCTTGATTGGTTTCTTCACTCCATTCATTACTGGTGCTATTAACTTCTACTATGGTTACGTGTTCATGGGTTGTTTATGTTTTGCCTGGTTCTATGTTTTCTTCTTTGTGCCAGAAACCAAAGGTCTATCTTTAGAAGAAGTCAATGTCATGTGGGAAGAAGGTGTCTTACCTTGGAAGTCTGCTAACTGGGTTCCACCAGACAAGAGAGATGCTTCTTACAATGCTGAAGCCATGGCCAGTGATGAAAAACCTTGGTATAAGGCTGTTGTTGGTAAATGATCGATTGCTATCACAATTTTTAATCACAGATATTTCCACTTGAAATATAATTGATACATTGAATCTTTAGCCCATACGACACGATATATACATGACAACGTAATTTTTTATTTTTTTTACCAATATATGCTTTTGTTTAATTACTTTTATTTATCTTAGTCTGAAAGGTTAAGCTAATTAAATGAAACTGATCTTTATCGTAAAGTATGAGTAGGTTCATAATATCACTACCCAAGAATCATGCCGGCAATGATTTTATAAATATGGGGAGAGTTTTTGAGCTTGTATAAAATTTATTATGTGGCAAGATATATAAAATATACGAGAACATATAAAAACTAGTCTTTTTCTGGTTGTGATATAATTTTAAACAGCTTGGAACTAGGTCTATAAATAAGACACAAAGTAATGAGTTTCGAATAATTTTGTAGCAATGCTAGTTTGGTTATAATATAAAAGCAAAGAAACATTCAATTAATTTTAGTTTTCATTGTCTTGCTTTTCAGACGTAATTGATAAATTCTAACAGTTAGATCCGATATCTTCTGGTTTTGTTCTTTTATTTGTTCATCCTTTACTTTTAATTGTTCATCCATTTCTTTTAATGTTTCATCCTTTGCTTTCAGCTGTTCATCTATCAACTGAACTATTTTGTTAACTTGTTCTTCGATACGTTGCTCTATTTGTCTGTCCTCTCTAAGCAGCTCTTCATACTTTTCCTTCTTTGTTTCCTTCAGTTGTTCATCTTTCAAATGAAATCTTGCCTTAACTAGCTCTTCAATATATTGATCTATGACTTTACAGATATCCTCTATTTCTTTCATGAAAGCGTTGCAAATTCCACTTTCATCATAGGTTGCTTTTTGGTCTCTTTCCATCACAGCTGTTCAGGATTGATCCACTGAATGATTGAAATCATTCAATACATCAATAGTTTTTTCCTTGGGTGTATCTTTGCTCCTTTGTGCTGCTTCAAATATATACTAGCTTCATCCGAAACCACCTGTGCCCCAGATAGTAATGTAATCAGGAAACCATCTACAGAATCCCTGGATCCAGCATTTTCTATAGAAGATAAGATTGTCTCCTTTTGTTCCTTTTTTTTTAGGAATAAGGGACCAGTTGAACCATGTTATTAACCTTTATTATATATTTTCAGTCTTTACCTTTGAACTTCACCTTATTTTACTGTATTGCTTTTATCACTTGCCTTTATGTCCCACGTCACCCATACCTTCAGTATCACTAGTAGTACCAGCTTAGTTATTGAAACTGACTTTCCTGTACCCCTTTAGTACTTCGTAAAAATCTAAAGTCATTTCCAATCTCATCGATCAATGCGTTGAAAGGGAAGTTAACGAAATAATTGCGTTGAAAGGTGATTTGTAAGATGAATAAGTTAGAGAAATATTTCTTGTTGAAATTTGCAAAATTTAACACTAATAATATATCCTGTTTCAGTCAATAAATTGCATTGCCAATCTAGTAAAACTGCTAGCACTAAGTCGAGTTTGTAGATTAGCTGCATGAATAGTAAAAGCAATAAGTTCAAAAAGACCTAACAGACTCTTTCTTCATCTCTTTACACCACTGATATTTTCATACCTTTTTGCTAAATCATAACTTTGAAAATTTCATTATGGTGAAAGGTCTAAGAAACAACTATTCAATGAAAAGTAGTAAGAAACAACTATTCAATGAAAAGTACAGAAAGGAAATCAATACAGCCAAAGTAAAAGGCACAATATACATATTTTAGAGGGGTAAATTTACCTATGATGTTTTCAACTTTTGAATTTAGCATCCTATATCGAAAATATTCAATCCAAAAATAACAATTGAAGTAACATAGTTTTAACGCTGAGATGTAAGAAATACCTAAAAAAGTGCTGTTTTTCAGTGAATTGTTGATTGGCGTTCACAGTTCTGTTCAATTATATCATATAAAGTCATTTTGAAATTCCAGAAACTATTCCCGAGAGCTTGTAGGGCAATAATAAGTGATGCAGAGACGCTCATGTGCAGTGTTTCGTATTCAGAAGAACCAGCGGAGTAGATTGGTATATATAATTCCTTCATATGTCGGGATTTTGAAATTTTTCATAGTTAATTTAGGTCATCATAACTTGGGTAAATGAAACCACATAATAAAAAAAATGGATTCGTTCAAACCAGTAAGTTTATGTCAATAACCCATTTGATTAAAGTTATATGTTAGGGTTAAACCTGACTCAAGATAAGTTCTTTCTTGGGCATCAAATTCATAAAATGAGACTTGAAATAGCAACACAAATAAAATTGTAATTTGTTTAATATTGACTGGAGATGACGGAATCATCAGATATTCAGTTATTTTTGAAGGTTTGCAGACGTAATTGTGCTAAAATTAATAAATGTTAACAGGTGAAGCAGCGGGACTTTCAGGGTTGTCAATTTATCATTGGAACGAGATTGTGGTGTCTGTTAAGTCTAGAGCCAATCATTCATTAGTATTGTGATACATTCACCATATATTTGCGTTGGTGTTAGGTTTCTGTTATTACCTAGCTTATAATCTCCTTAGTACAGGTGATGGTCAATAAAGGTAATTTTAGTTGAAGCTTTAACAAATTTTAAAATGTAGAAACTATATTTTAATTAAACGGAAATCTTTAATATTGATGTTAACAAAGAGAAGGTTGATGAAGCCCTTTAATGGGTGTATGGGTATATGAATCGAGAAGAGGTAAGATTGGTGACGCTTCTACTAGAGTCTATCCATGTGTTTCATGTATTGGTAGTAAGGGTAAGATGAGCTATTTGTATTACAAACCTCCCTTTACTTTATCTCAACCTACTGCTTCATGTAACATTCGTAGAAATATCATCTTCAATTCTCAACCAATTATTAATACT
>PPON03000098.1:0-25607 GCA_003708525.3 Monosporozyma unispora | reverse complement strand
CTTCTGCTGCCCAATCTTCTGCTGCCCAATCTTCTGCTGCCCAATCTTCTGCTGCTCAATCTTCTGCTGTTCAATCTTCTGCTGTTGAAACCTCTTCTGCTGCCCAATCTTCTGCTGCCCAATCTTCTGCTAAGAAATCTTCTAAGTCCGTGGCCCCAGTGTCTTCTGTTGCTTCTGTGAAGGTTTCTTCTTCTGTTAATGGTACTTTAGTTGGTAAGGTTACTACCAAGTGGAACACTGTCACCTCCCAATACTCTAACACCACCACCATCACCAGTTGTCCACCAGAATCTGCCACCACTGTTGACATCACTGCCAAGCACACCTCCGAAGTCACTGAAACCGTTTGTGACGAAGTTTGTCACTCTAAGAAGTCTGCTGCCGCAGCTGCTGCCACTGCCACCACTGTCACTGCTGAACAAACCTCCACTGTCATCTCCACTATCTGTGACGAAGTTTGTCATTCTAAGAAATCTGCTGCCTCTGCTGCTAAGAAGACCTCCACCAAGGCCAAGGAAGCCTCCCCAGCTCCAGCCACTGAAAAGACCACCAAGACCAAGCAAGCCTCTCCAGCTCCAGCCACTGAAAGCACCACCAAGGCCCAAGCCGTCACCCCTTCCTCTGTTGCTCAAGTCACCAAGTCTGAAACTGCTGCTACTTCCTCCAAGCCAGTCATTGAACAACAAACTCAAAACGCTGCCGCCAAGGCTTACGCTGGTGTCGGTGCTGGTGTCTTAGCCGCCGCTGCTTTATTGATTTAAATATGATTAAACTACATAATGTTTATATCATTGTTTCATTATTTTATTTAAGTCCTTTTATTATTCGATCTCCCTCTGTTAAGTAAAAATTATATACAACATATACAACGTCTGTATACAGTTAATTTGTAATAATTAATAAACTATTTTGTTAAAAATAACTTTAAAAAAACTGAAATAATAAATTTTGAATATATTGAAATTATGTTTCATTATATATCCTTAAGTAATTAGAGATATTTCAACAGTAAACATATTTATTGATGAGAGACCACTTTTAGTAAATCTCACATAGCAAGTTAGTTTTAACATAAGATAGGACATAAAATGACTCTAGCATATAGAAGCAAAAAAATAAGATAATCATAGAGAGAGAGAGGGAGACAATACCATTGCCTATAATTATTGAAAGGTATAGAAGAGAGAAAAATAAATCATTAGATGGGGCTTAATAATAGTTAGCCAGACATTTTCTTGTACCAAGGTCTATCATCATGAGCCATTTCATCAGCATTATAATCAGCAGTTCTTCTTGATGGTGGAACCCAATTGGTTGATTTCCAAGGTAAAACTCCTTCTTCCCACATCGTGTTAACTTCTTCTAAAGTCAAACCTTTGGTTTCTGGAACAAAGAAGAAAACATATAAGAAAGCAAAGACTAAGCAACCCATAAATACATAACCATAGTAGAAATTAATTGCACCTGTGATAAATGGAGTAAAAAAACTTAGTAGGAAATTCCAGATCCAGTTGGCACCAACAGATAAAGCCATACCTTTAGCCTTGACTCTCAATGGGAAAGTTTCAGCTACAATAACGAAGGCAATTGGTGCCCACGAAGTGGCAAAACAGAAAATAAAGAAGCAAGTAAAGACAATCATACAGTTACCAGCACCTTTGGAAGTTGGATTACTCCTACCATGTGGATATAATCTAGTAACACCAACAGAAGCGTAAACGACAAAACAGCAAACCATTGCAGCTGCACCCCACAATAAACATCTTCTACGTCCAAACCTCTCGACAAAATAAATACCAACAAAGGTAGAGGCAAAATTAACTACACCAATAATAATGGCCGTTTCAAATGAATCTTGTAAACCAACAGATTGGAAAATAGAAGTACCATAATAGAAAAAGTAGTTTGCACCAGTCAATTGTTGTAGTGATTGGATAAAGACACCCATAATTAAACGCTGCAACACTTTACCCTTTGGAGAGAATAATTCACCCCATGTAGCACTACCAGCAGCTCTTTCTACCTCGATACCGGCATGTAACAGATCAACTTCATCCTGAACAGCGGGATCATCCACACTAACCTTGTTTGATCTTGCCACAGACACCTTGGCATCTTCGATTCTACCCACTTCAATTAAGAAACGTGGAGACTCTGGAACGAAGAACATAGCTGCAATCATGAATAAAGCCCATGCAAACCCCAAACCTAGTGGTACTCTCCATTGGGTAGAGTCACTGTAGTTCTTGGTACCAAAATTAGTACAATAACCTAAGAAGATACCCAAGGTGATCATTAATTGGTAACAAGACACCAAAGTACCTCTAATATGTTTTGGAGAAACTTCGGAAATCATCAATGGACAGTAAACAGCGATACCACCAACACCCATACCAGAAATAATTCTACCAATGAAATATTGATACCATTTATTGATTGAGGCGATGGAAATAACTAAACCAATCATATAGACAATAGTAACCCAAACTAAAGCTAATCTTCTACCGTAAATATCACCAAGTCTGGACCAAGCAATACCACCAATGGCACAGCCAATGTTAAAAATAGAGACAATTAACCCAGTTCTAACTTTTGAAAAATAATAGGTACCATCGGCTCTTCTTTGACCAAATCTTCTTTGGAAATCTGTTTGATTAATAAACCCACCAATAGTACCAGTATCCCAACCAAAAATATAACCACCAAAGGCAATCATTAAACATAAGATGGAAACAGTAACATAAGCAGAAGCTGGTTTTTTTGGAATTTCTACGATCTCGTCACCAGTTGGACCTGTACCATCATCTAGTTTTTCAAACTTATCATTTTTGTTAATATTGTTATTTAAGTCATCGTTGTCATCTTTGTATGAATTTTGGGACATGCTCGAATGAGTAGTCGAAGCTAATGGTGGAGCAGGTTCAGTCATATTGAGGATAGTTTTTGTAATGACTGTTTCGTAGTTGTTTATTAGTTAATATTATTAAACTATAGCAAAGAGATGAATATTAAACAGTTATTAGATATTGTCAACTTACTGCAATGCTAATAAAAAATACTTGTTGAGTAGTTTGTAAGGAGAAAGAAGTTTGTTCATGATATAAATGTCTGGAGAAAAAAGGTCAAAAGTTTCAAATTAAATGTCGTATTTATATATGTTAAGGGAGAGTATCATTCCTTTCTTTCTTTCTTTTTTTTTGTTTTGTTCTAGTCAATTCTCCAAAGTTATTGTGATTGAGAATATTCTTCTTCGTCTTACAGCTTATCAAGGTAGCTGAATTTTTAGGGTAAATTCACAGCCGTTTAACTCACCACAGCATTTTCTTCCAACAACAATTGAAAGTACACCAAAACAGGTAACTTCATAAGTACCTTAACTTTTGATCACATATAAACGCAACAAGATATTATGACGAATAATTATTATAATAATTGTACCGTAGAGGTTGTCTCTCCTATAGTTTCTGGTGACAGTTGGATATCTTGAGAGTTATTGTTCTTCCTGGTAGTGAAAAGTATTCATTGTTTCTGGTTACGTATGTTGCAAAAAACCATTGTGTAATATGTCACAAAAAAAAAAAAAAAAAAAAGAGGGGAAAGAAGTCACAAGCAATGTGAAGGTAGCCAAATAACAATAACAACCTACAGGAACCAAAATGAGTGAGATTCTAATTTTAAAGGATACTCGCCAGGTCAATCATACATACTATCATACCTGTGTTTTGTCAGCTTAGTGTTGCAACAATAACAGAAGACTAGTCGGAGAATCAAAGTTATACCAAATAAAACAAGAGAGTACTGGAATGACTAAGTTTGGGAGTTTCCATAAAGGGCCATTTGTTGCAATGGATGCATTGTAAGAGGAGTAATTGGAAATGGACTAATTATCTTAACAATACAATAGTTAGAGAAGGGATAAAATAATGAAGGATTATTTACAAATTAAATAGTCTCTCCGCTCTTCAACGCATGGTGAATTTATTTTCAGGAGTTTTTCCTGTATAATAATAATATTAGTAGTAAAGATGATTGTTACGTATTTTGCAACAGTGTGGTAAAGAACAGATGTATTAAGTTATCATAATGTGTATGCAGGAAAGAGGAGTTCAGATTTTTAAAAATCAGTTTCAAGTAGGTAAAGCCCCAGATGTTTTGGGAAATTGATCTTCTAGAATTACCTAAAATTCTTTCTAAGATCCAGTATAATGGTACCTATTTTCTTAAATTTGACTAGTGAGATGTGCTTAGTAAATATTTCATTAAGAAACCCGGAAAATGTTAATACGGGAGTTTTTAAAATGCTGTTGATAATTGTTACGAAGTGTGTTTCTCATCAACCTTTTATGTTCATATGACGTAAATTAAAATTATTTTTATTGATATTCAAAAAAACTTGTTGAGAGAATGTAACAACAATCGGGGGAAATGACTACCAATAAATCAAGAAATGAAGGCAAATAATAAACTGGTTAGAAGGTAATTCCTTAACCGGGATAAAGGTGAATATACTATTTTTTTTCTATAAACTAAAAGAAATGGAAAGAGGAGAAGGTAAAAACAAAGCAATTTTAAGACATTTAATTTGAGGAGAACTTTGAATCTAGACCCAGATTCAAAATTTTACAAATAACTTATCTGCTTAATTCAACCAAATTTGAATAGACGATTTTAATGTTCACAGGAAAACAGAAAATATGTTGAGTAAAGAATGTTCTTGTTAATTAAAAATTATTTCTTGCTTGTATGTTGTTAAAGATCTAAATAAAATATCAGTATGGTTCTAGATCTATAGAAAGTGATTTAGTAAGTTTAAAATTAGTAAGATTTAAAATTTAAAATGTAAAGGAAACTTTTTTTATAGAAGGTAACGGATCAGTTTGATTGTTTTCTTTTCTTTAGTATTTTTTCATTGGCTTCCTTCCCTTGATTCTTTTGAAAGAAGAGGCACCGAGTATATTCTTTAAGGAATAACTCATCTTAATTTAATTATTTTTGGTTAATATAGATCTATTATAATACTTAATATTAGAAGATTTGTCTTCGAATATATAAAACATTATCTGAATGGAATCTAATCTAAATAGACTGTGATAAAGTATATGGAAATATTTTCCACGTATATATATAAAATTGGAATAAAAAAATTATCACTATACAGTGAGATGCTTGATTTCAGCAAGGGATATGATTTCCTCTATTGGAAAAGATTAAGTGATCACATTACCGAGAATAATACCATATAAGGTAATCCGAGGAAATAGTGACAAACAATTAAAATGATTTGGATAGATATTGACCTATTCATTTAGGAATACCACCTATACCTCATTTCCAGCACCTTCAATTAATAACATTTTATAGAAATATATTTATTTTAATCTAAATTTATGGAAAATATATTAGTATATTATCAGATTAAAATTAAATATTATAAAAAGTTTAAAATGGAAATTATTAAACAAACTTATAATAAAAAATTAGTCAAAATATTGAAGTGCCACAAAAGACAGTAAAGTAAACATTTATGAAGATTAATACAGGGTGTTATGATTGAAAGATACTACTTGAAAAACTTACACACATACATATATATTTATACATGGAGATAAATTATTATAATTCGGTAATGACTCTAGTCCAATTATCGAATTTTTCTCTACCATATTGAATATCGCCAATCCATTGTGCTACTTGTTTAGTTAAAGCGCCACTTTGTTCTCCAGGTAATAATGGTACAAAGATTGGTTCACCATTCCATCCAACTTCTTTAATTGGAGATACAATTGCTGCGGTACCTGAACCAAATGCTTCTATTAATTCACCATTAGCAGCTCTTTCTTTTAATTCATGCATGTTACAATAACGTTCACTAATGATCCATTCATTTGAATCTAATTTGTTTTTAGCTAAAGTTAAGATTGAATCTCTAGTGACACCTTCTAAGATAGTACCATCTAATGGAGCAGTGACTAATTCTTTTTTACCAGTGGTTGAATCTTTAAAGACAAAAAAACAATTCATGGTACCGACTTCAGTAATATTTTTCTCTGGTCCAAATAACCATAAATTTTGTTGATAACCACGTTCAGCGGCTTGTAATTGTGGTAAGACACATGGAGCATAATTAGCACCTAATTTTTTGTCACCACAACCACCTGGCCAAGCTCTTGTAGCATAATCTGTGGCTTCTAATCTAACAGCTTGGAAACCTGTCTTATAATATGGTCCCACTGGAGAACAAATAACGAAAAGTAAAGCTTTATCTGGGGTAGAAACACCTAAAGTGGAAGTAGTACCAATTAAAGTTGGTCTAATATATAAAGAATAACCTTGACCTTCTGGAATTAAATGTTTGTCTTGTTCAATTAATTTTGTAATTAATTTAATTAATTCTTCACCATCAAAATTTGGTAATAAGATTCTTGATGCAGATTTATTCATACGTTTCATATTCATATCTGGTCTAAACATTGTAATTTTATTATCTTCAGTTCTATAAGCTTTCATACCTTCAAATAATTCAAAAGCATAATGAAATACTACAGCAGAGGGATCTAATACTAATGGGCCATATGGTTTAATTTGTGGTGAATCCCAACCATTTTCTTTTGTCCATTCAATGGTTAACATATGATCAGTAAAAGTCTTACCAAATACTAATTTATCATTAGATAATGGTTTTGATGGATTTTCTACTGGAGTGATAACTAATTTTGAAGCATCTAATTGAGCAGCAGACATTTCTATTTGATTTGTTTTAATGGTTTGTGATATAGTAAATAAATCAAGAGTATTAAAGGTACTGTAAGTGTTTTTTTCTTCTTCTTCTTAAACTTATTGGCACGGCTATACGGCTACACCTTTTTTGATTTTTTGATTTTTGGTTTTCTTTGTGTTTTTATATACTTTTAAATTTATTGGAGATAAGATTAAATGGAAAATTAGATAAGGCATAAAATATTTATAATTAGTGATGTTTAATTTGTGAGAATGATAATTTTAAAGTTACGATGTTGTCCTTATCTAATGATGTTATAAGATAGTGTAAGATATTGTAAGTTGTTTTATGAGGTGACAATTATCAAGAATCTGGTGATATTGTGGTAAATAGATAATGATATGACTCAGTTACTTATCAGTGACACAGATAATAAAGCTTGTCATAAACATAATATTATATAATATAATATAATATAATATAATATAATATAATCCAATATAGTATAATCCAATATAGTATAATACACTCAGTAATGTTTAAATTAAAAGTATATTTGAATATGATTATATGGTAGTATGTAAATATATTAAGGTACAATCTTTTATTATTTGCGATGCCCCACGGTTATTAAATTGTTACTATTGTTTTGATGTATTAGTGCCAAATCGATAAGAACCGTTTGCCGGTCATCCGCGTTGATTTCCATTGAAAGCGTATTGTTTTGCAGAAAGTGCTGGCCGATTTTCGGCGAAGCGGAATATTTATGATATTTTCCAGCTTTACAGCAACAGGACTGTTTGTGGGCACTGCCACCCGTGCATCACCATATCATGCGTATTTTCCAGTTTTGTGATTTTGTGACTTCGAGATTTTGTGCGTCGGTCTATCTGTCAATTTGTGTTGGCGCAAGGAGACTCTCCGTCCCTTCTGTCCCTTCTAACTTTTGCTCTTGTCTTGTCTGGTGCTGTGTGTGTCTACCTAAGTGCTATGGAACATTCCTGTCTAACGCTTAGCACATGCTACTCCCCCCGTCTAGCTCCCTCCCCCGCCAGCCAGCACCAGGCTCACCGGCGCACGCAATGATTCTCCAGGCTCTCTACCGCTCTTACCATAATATCGTTACACCACCGACTGGGTAATTCAAGCAATTAATCCAGTTTCAACGCCATGGGAAATCTTATATTGAGACACAAAGCTAATAGTAATTATTATTAGTGGAAATTATTCAATTCAATTTTATTAATATACATACAATTATTATTACTACTGTTAGTCTTAGTATTATTATTATTATTATAGTGGTTTCTTATGTAGTGTTATTTAATTATTGGCTGTTAGTTATATCTTCTTTTTATACTGTAATATTTTCTTGTTTCTTTGTATTAGATAACCAACTAAACTAATCAACAAAAATGGCTAGAGGACCGTATGTTAAACTATTAATCCTATTTTTATTGAAATTTATTAAACTATTAAACTATTATACTATTGAAATATTATTAGAGTGTTAGACAAGAATTGAAAAAAATAATAATAACAATAAAGACTAGAATAAAAGCTAATAAATATAATCAATTAATCATATGAACATGTTTACTAACAATTTTACAATTTGAATATAATATAATACTATATTATAATCCAATCACAAATATTTTTTAATTAGAAAGAAGCATCTTAAGAGATTAGCAGCTCCACACCATTGGTTATTGGACAAATTATCTGGTTGTTATGCTCCAAGACCATCTGCTGGTCCACATAAATTACGTGAATCTTTACCATTAATTGTTTTCTTAAGAAACAGATTAAAGTATGCTTTAAATGGTCGTGAAGTTAAAGCTATCTTAATGGAACGTCATGTTAAAGTTGATGGTAAAATTAGAACTGATACTACTTTCCCAACTGGGTTTATGGATGTCATTTCTTTAGATGCCACTAACGAAAATTTCAGATTAGTCTATGATGTTAAAGGTAGATTTGCCGTTCACAGAATTACTGATGAAGAAGCTACTTATAAATTAGCCAAGGTTAAGAAAGTTCAATTAGGTAAGAAAGGTGTTCCATACGTTGTTACTCATGATGGTAGAACTATTAGATACCCAGATCCAAACATTAAAGTTAACGATACTGTTAAGATTGATTTAGCCTCTGGTAAGATTACCGAATTCATTAAATTTGATGCTGGTAAATTAGTTTACGTTACTGGTGGTCGTAACTTGGGTCGTGTTGGTACCATTGTTCACAAGGAAAGACATGATGGTGGTTTCGATTTAGTTCACATTAAGGATTCTCTTGATAACACTTTTGTCACCAGATTAAACAATGTTTTCATCATTGGTGAACAAGGTAAGCCATACATTTCTTTACCAAAGGGTAAGGGTATTAAATTAACTATTGCTGAAGAACGTGACAGAAGAAGAGCTCAACAAGGTTTATAAATAAGTTAAAAGATATTTTGTTTTCAATTAAAATCAATTTCTCTTCTTAATTTTTTTTACAATTTATATATCTCTATATGTTTTATAAATAGTTAATTAATATTTACAAATAATAATACAATTATCTCTCTCTCAATTTGTCTTTATATCTCTATCTATATTGCATTATTAGATCTCATAGTCACCTTTATAATAGCTGAAACTTACAGTTTAGTGAGCGAAAAAAAAAAAAAAAAAAAAAAAAAATTAAAAAATTATATATATTTCATATAAAGGACAACACAAAATTTTGGTTTAAAGGATTTGCAAAACTTTATCCAAGGACAATCCATTGAATCTATTCCAAAAGATTAATTAAACACTGTGTTCTAGACTCTGCTAATTTGGTTTTCTTCTCAATCGAAATATGGCTGGGAAACAATTTAAATTAAATAAATCGTCTTCAATTGATGTTGATGATTCAAAATTTAAATATACAAAGGGAGAATCAAATTATGAACAATTAGGTGCTAAATGGTTATTACAAAAGGCACAATCTACGAATAATCAATATCAATTATGGTTAATTATTGTGACTTTAATTACTGCATTTGTAAGATTTTATAAATTATGGTATCCAAAGGAAGTTGTCTTTGATGAAGTTCATTTTGGTAAATTTGCATCATATTATTTAGAAAGATCTTATTTCTTTGATGTTCATCCACCTTTTGCTAAGATGGCTATTGCTTTTATTGGTTGGTTATGTAGTTATGATGGTTCATTTAAATTTAATGAAATTGGTGATTCTTATGAAACACATCCGGCTCCATATTTAGCTTATCGTGCTTATAATGCTATCTTAGGTACTTTAACTATCCCATTATTATTTAACACTTTAAAGGAAATGAATTTTAAAGCTACGACTTGTGCAATGGGTGCTCTTTTAGTTGCCATTGATAATGCTCATGTCATTGATTCAAGATTAATCTTATTAGATGCTATGTTATTAATTTCTATTGCTGCTACTTTCTATTGTTATACTAGATTTTATAAAGAACAATTAAAGAAACCTTTCACTAAACAATGGTTCCTTTGGTTACATTTAACTGGGTTTTCTTTATCATTAGTCATTTCTACTAAATATGTTGGTGTTATGACCTACGCTTCAATCGGTGTTGCCGTGGCAATTAATTTATGGCAGTTATTAGATATTCGTTCTAAATTAACTTTAAAACAATTCTATAAACATTTTGTCACTAGATTAACCGCATTAGTCTTAATTCCATTTACCATCTATTTATTCTGGTTCTGGGTTCATTTCACTATCTTAAATACTTCTGGTCAAGGTGATGCTTTCATGTCTGCCGAATTCCAAGAAACTTTAGCTGATTCTGAAGCTACAATGAATTCTAAAGGTGTTAATTATTATGATATTATTACTATTAAGAGCTCTGATACTAAAGCATATTTACATTCTCATTTAGCTAATTATCCATTACGTTATGAAGATGGTCGTGTCTCTACTGAAGGTCAACAAGTTACTGGTTATCACACTGAAGATCCAAACAACGAATGGGAAATCTTACCATTATTGGAACAACCAAAATCTTCCTCTGATGCATTATTGTTAGGTGATCATTTCAGATTAAGACATATTGCGACTAACTCTTTCTTATTAACTCATGATGTTGCCTCTCCTATGTATCCAACTAACGAAGAAGTTACTACTGTTAACCCAGAATTAGCTAATGGTGAAAATTACAAAGAAACCATTTTTGAATTTCAACCTTATGCTAAGGGTGATGTTGGTCATGCTGTTAAGACTGAATTAACATCTTTCCGCATCTTCCATGTTGACACTGAAGTGGCATTATGGACTCATAATGATGAATTCTTACCAGAATGGGGGTTTAACCAACAAGAAGTTAATGGTAACAAAAATTTACTTGATGAAGGCAATAAATGGTTTGTTGATAAGATTGTTGACTTAAGTGCTGCTAGAAATGAATATATTCCAAAGGTTGTGAAGAAATTACCATTCTTTACTAAATGGTTTGAATTACAAAACTTAATGTTCGAACATAACAACAAATTAACCTCTGAACATCCAGCTGCTTCTCAACCACAATCTTGGCCAGGTTCTTTGAAGGGTGTCTCTTTCTGGACTAAAGATGCTGAAAAAAAACAAATTTACTTCATTGGTAACATCATTGGGTTCTGGTTTGAAATTATTACCATCTGTGTTTACGTTGGTATTATTGCCACTGATTTAATCACTAGACAACGTGGTTATTTCGCCCTTAATAAGATTTCGAGAGAAAAATTATATGGTCCATTAGCTTACTTGCTTTGTGGTTGGGCTTGTCATTACTTCCCATTTTTCTTGATGGGTCGTCAAAAGTTCTTACATCACTACTTACCAGCTCATTTAATTGCTGCTATGTTTACTGCTGGTGTTTGGGAAGTTATTTTCAGTGACTGTAAATCTATCAGCTCTGAAAAGGATGAAGACGTTCCAGGTGTCCCATTTGAAGCTACTCCAAAGATTTACACATTCTTCTTGAATTTATTCTTCATTGTTGTGGCCATGGGTCTAATTTCTTTCTTCATTTTCTTCGCACCATTAACTTATGGTGATGTTGGTTTGAATCCAAAGGAAATTGCTTTAAGACAATGGTTTGACATTGTTTTAAGTTTTTCTAAATAATAAGTGATATAATAATGATAATAAAGTCACTTATCTTCTATTTTATTTCCAAAGTTTATTTAATTGAAATAAATAATATAGTTTAATTACATACTTTTTTTTAAAATAACATAACGAAATGCTTTCACGTACATCAAGAATTTTTTATTGAATATCTAAACAGATGCAATAGTTGGGAAGGGTAAATGCCTGTGCATCTTATTTGATATAGTAATAAAGTTGGGTTCATTTTCAGCATTGATATAACCGTTTCTGATTAAGAAATCAATCATAACTAAACCACAGTTTGGTTTAAATTCTTTATTTTGTAAAGCATGAATAGTTTGTTCTAATGTCATTAAATTAAAAGAATCCACTTCACCATCATTTGGTCTAGGAATAATGTCATGTGGTAAGTGTAAATCATATATAAATTCAGCTTCACCAACAATATAAGATCCTTCTGAATCAAAGTTATCTTTGGATGCATCCCCTGCATAGTGGAAGTATGTTACTACGCCAGCAGATTCAATATATTTTTCAATAATTTCCTTTTCTAAGTTTGCTTCTTCTAAACTCTCTTTAATGGCAGTCTCGTATGGACCATATGGGTAACCCAACCCTCCAGCAATAATGTTATCTAACATTAAGGGCCATGTTGGTTTAGTAGCAGATCTTCTAGGAATCCAAAACTTTACTTCTTGAGTCACTGGATCTGTTACATAACCATTGATATGGGAACCATGTGTTATTATACCAAATGGACCAGATAAGGCACGCTCTATCAAGACGTATGGAGTTTGTTTTATCCAAATAGCATATTTTTCATTTCTCCAAGCTTTTAATGCCTCCAGTTTACACTCAGAGGATTCATGTAAGATTAATCCAATCTCATCAATTTGTTTGTTTCTGGTTTCAAAATCAGATGATTTAAATATCAATTGATGGCTAATCTCATTTAAGGTAAAAGTTGCGTCAAGTAAATTTGATGGGACTAATGCTTTCAACTGATCAATAACAAATTGGAAAACAAACCCAACTTTAATGTCATCATGTGTGGTTAAATAATATACATTGTCCTGAAATGATTTGATCTGACTGAAATCTTGGGGAAATTTATCAACTCTATCTATAATCTCTAAAAATGAGAAGTTGTTCTTGTCATCTTCTGGTGTTCTCACCAGCACTTGCTTACCATTCGAGCGAATATCGACTTTAACCATTTTTTCTTTCTTGTTATGATACGTGATCGGGTGTTATATGTTTACAGATCTGGATAGGATCGTTTGGTTATATATCCCTTTTCTACTGATCTTGTTTTGTATCTAATCGTTCTAATAGTATCCACTTTTTTTTTTTCAAAAGTTTTAATAATCCTCCAGAAAATAAGAAGTGTGATAATTTGGTGATGATTCCAGACATGAGTAATGACAGAATAATATATTGATTATTATCAAGATCAGTTATATTAAACTAATGGAAGATAACTTATTTGCCATGAGTTGAAAGTCTTGGCAGATTTTGGTAAATGTTGATGATTTTCCTTTAATTCTGTTAAGAATTCCTCAAAAGGCAATTCTTTGACATTGAAATCTTCCACGTTATGATTCTTTCTGACAATAGCGAAATGAGACTCATCTGTGATATATAACACTTTAATTGCCTCGGAATAAACAACGCTGTTACTCAATGTGACACCAATATCTAGTGCAAAAATCCAAAGCATGATATCCTTATGTCCTTTGCATTTCAAATTTATATATCTGCCAGAGTAATTCTTGGTGTAGTTTACAATGGTTAATATAATATCATTCTTAGCATCATAAGTGTCGATCTTTTCTGTAATCATATTGAACAATTGTAATTTCCACTTGTATAGTCTGCATAACCCGTCTGATGTTTTTTCACCTAATATGTTGGCACAATTATAACAAACTAAAGTTTTATCCTTTTGTTCAATAACTCTTTCTGTGATAGTTTCATAAATGATACTCAAATATGATCCACTAATCAACACTTCATTAACCAATGGTTTTAAGGAAGAATATCTAGAGGCCGACATAGAGGCAAATGTGCCCTCCTTAATATTATGAGGATCTGGTTTAGAACAGTGCCAATAGTCCATCAGTTCCATCCAATTATCAGAGGGCATATCATGTAACACCTTGCAATTGACTCTATTATCCAAGATAGGAGCCTCACAGTGTCCACATCTGAAACTAAATGTGTCCAAACAATTCAAAAACTCTCTATTCCATTTATTCAAAGTTGTATTTGATATATCATCTAAATCAAGAGACCCTTGCATATTTGATGGCTGTGTTGGATCCACTTTCAATCTTAAAGACCAATTATTTTCAGCTCCCTTGACAAACGTAACACCCCTATTCTGATTGACATCAATTACTTTTGGAAGTTTAATGATCATATCCATTCTATCAGATAGAACATCTGAATGATATCTGATGATCAATTCCTTCGGTGTCATCCCTTCCAAAATCACTGCTTTCACCTCATCAATGTGAACCCCCACACAATTAATTCTCGGTAAATATTCAACTAAATATTTCATGGTTTGTATATATTATCTTTCCACTAGCTTGTCGTACTTCTTTGTAATCCTATTGAGTAGTGGATTGCACCTGCTAGGTTTTGTGTTTGATTAATTCTGTGACACTTTCTTTGATCTTCAAGAGTTCCTTTGTTTCTATACTTTTTCAAATTGAATATTTAGTAAATAAAATAAATCAAATATACAAATCACGTAAAGACATCTTAATTAGTAAATTCATCAGACTCATTCGACTATATATCTAATAGGAACGTGCGCAAGTATATACTAAGCTAAGCAGCAACCGAATATGTCTACTTTCAATGCCATTAACTTGGCTCCAAAGGATGAACAAATAGAGGCAGAAGACCATACGCGGGAACTACAAGTTGAAGAAGGTTTCAAATTCTATGAAGATGCTTTAAAGGCTATGAATGGGATTAACTTTGAAGAAGCTAACGCCAAATTCGAACAGTTATTTGCATTGGATATTTTAAAACCAGACAAATGGGGACTTTACAGATATAAATCTCCTACTTTAGATAGACTTCGATACTTATCATACCGAAACAGGGCTATGTACTATTATTTCTACCTCATTGAAAGTTATGACGAGGAAATGGAATCTCCAGAGTTGGTTAATGATATTTTAAAGGTTATGGAAAATTTAATGGAATCACTACAACATGCAGAAGCAGATTCTACTGTAACGTCTATACTGGTAGAAATATTCAAAAGTTTTAAGTCCAAAAAGTTAGAAAGGTTAACACTAGAGTATGAGGTCAACAAGAAAGAAAATGAATTATTGCTCTTGGGTCGTCGAAAATTAACTGGTCTTCTACCTTCTTTATCACGCATGGTAGCAGAATACCAAGAATTGTTGGTTGGCATGCAGGATGATCAAAGTCAACAGAATAACCATTATAAGGGCCTAAGGAAAGCTAATGGTTTGAAATATAATCATGAGCTGATTAATTCTAAATTTAAAGCCAGTTTGAATAGAATTCATAAACTGAAAGGGGAAGATGAAATTACAATGAAGAAACTGGATATTACCTCTATTGAATTAGATGAAGCAACATGGGATTGCTTTGCAAAGGCGGTTAAAAGTCAGTTGCCATATGTTAAAATGACAATTTTATTGGGGCGAAATTCAGATCCATATAGTGAAATTGAGTATCCTATAGAAGGGATGACATTTGACTTTAAGAAAATTGAAGCAGTAGCTAAAGATTCAACTGGTTCAAATATTTCATCAATTGAAATTACTGATGAGGGTGTGTCTAAAGAAGAGACTATTGATGATAAAAACAAAGATGGTAATGAAAATGATGTCAAGACGAATAAAAGAGGTGCGGAAACTATTGAAACACCAAAACAGAGAAGCAGTAAAAGATTTAAAGCCAAAGATCCTCAAGAAACCCATAATACCTCTTTAGTCCCAGATAAAATGCATAGTTTATTTTATATGGAATTAAAAATTGAGTATGAAAATATGGGTTGTAAAATGCCTACAGCATATGATGAACTAAATTTTGATAACACCTCCTCAGACTCGATTGCTATCATATACAGCGATATTTATCATTGTTTGAAGACTTGGAATAGTTGGCATGCAGATATATTCCAAAAGAATGACCAAAAGGGGAAAACCATCTCTGAATCAGATGAAAATGATGTATTCAAACTTAATGCACTTTTAAGGAACGATTTATCTAATAATGATACAAACATGAATTCGAAGTTTGAACCGCTTCCTAATACAAGATTAGTAGAGTTAGTGTCCAAAATTAACAATAACCCTTTACATTTTCATGAAATTAGATTTCTTTTGCTTGAATATTTATTGAATTTAAATGATGGTCAAAGATTCACGATAGAGTATATTTGGTCAGAAGATATGTATAAGATCATTCAGGACATAGTTCTATCCATTGAGTCAAATCTTTATGAATATATCGCTCAAGACTTAGGAAGTAAATGGTATATGGGTCTATCTATATATGAGATACTTGTTAATATCCTTGGTCAGTTGAGCGAGGAAATTATTTCTAAAAATATTCATAAGAATAGAGTATCTGACTTGAAAACTCAAAGAAACAAAGTTGAAAGAAAAATTAATCGTTTATATTCCCTATTGATCACTCATAAATGTACTGATGAACAACAAATTTCATTACAATGGGTTTATTATACATACTTACAGTACATGAATGATGTGATAGGTGATGTTGCTGTTCAAGTTCTTAGTGAAATTGTTGAACTTAGTGGGAGACTTTTAAGTGAGATTACAATAAAATATCCGAATTATGGATACATTCAATCATTGAGTACAAAAGATGTTGCATTGTATCTTAAAAGAATTAATGCTATTAAAAGTTTTACAATTGTTGATTTAGACAACATCAATCAAGAAAGTGAAAATATAAAAAATCTGGAGCAAATCCTTCTTCATGATTTGGATACTACTATTGAATGTGGTTATTTAGATGCAGATATGGTAAATTTTATAAGCAATGCCCCCTTTTCATTAAAATTTAAATTGTGGAATGTATTGTTTACTTACTATTTTAAAAGAGAAGATATTCTCTCTTTAAAAAGAACATATTTAAACCTAAGTAGCCTTTTGTTATCACGTCTTACCTCAAAGGAATATCATTCAGGAGATGACGAATTCAGAGCAAACATGTTACTTTCCACATTATCTATTCTAGGTAATATTGCTGAAAGATTAGCCAGATTTATGGAAATAAGTCATTGGAAATTTGATCGGTTTAGTGTTAGTGTTTCGGAGATTGATACATTGTTGAAAATATTCTTTCTCTTTTATCCAATTCTTTTCTTTGAGACGAATTGTTCTTTAATAGAATCATCATCCTTTTTCACAAGAGTAACAAAATCTTCTGCAAGGCTCAAAGATCATATTATTGCAATAGCCTCATTACTGTTGTATGCATCCGATAGTTTCGTGGAGGTTCATCAAAAACGGATGGAGGGATCAAGCTCCATTGAAATTATATCTGCAATGCACACATTATTTGGAACTTTATCTTTTTGTGACTCTCTAGATCAGACCTTTTTGAGCTTATCAGAAATAATATTGTGTAAGTACGTTACACATGAGTCTTACAGAGAGCTAAAGCCTGTTTTATGGTGCAAGTACCACTTCACTACTACAGCTGATAGTTTCATTGATAGGCCTCATGTTACACATGAAAAGCCCATGGATAGACCGGTTGCTTTAACCTTGGGTATTTATTTGTTGAAACTACAATATCAACATATGAATCCACTTCTATTCAACGGCAACAAAAACGTACTCAAACAAGTATTTGATAATATTGTTGAAGCAATTGGTGATGTCGCAACATCCGAGAAATATGTGATTACGAGAAACCACTATTTGTTAAAGGAGTCACTACACCAACCAATCACTATTTCTCACATAAAGAAATGTTTGAGAGGTGAAGTAAAGTTAAACTTGTCTTTGCCTGGAGATGAGCTTCAGGAAGCTATTGATGCAGGAATATTTTATGTGTCTTCGATCCAGGCACTTCACCAATACATTCAAAGAAAGAAAATGATGCAAGCAAGACCTTCGGAATTAGATTTCATTATTAAAAATATCACAATAGACCTTTTATATAATACAAAAAGGTTTGAAAGTTGGTATATTTTGGGCCAGTGTTATTCGTATATTGTTGAAGATGATCTCATATGGACATCAGATAAGCTTGCCTCTAAAGATAAAAAAAATACAATTGCGGACGCTCAAAGAAGGGCAATATTATGTTACTTAATGTCTTTATCGTTGTTATACGCAAAAGAAAAACATATGCAGGATGACTTCATTATTTTAAAAATGATTCTGGAATCATTGGGGAAAGAACTTACAATCGCATATTATAAGCCTATGTCAAAGGCTTGCTTTGAGTGGAAATACAACGATCCATCATTGATGCTTTGTGCTAACTTGGAGGTGGAAAAGATGAAGACTGCCCCAACATTAACATTATCTGATTTTAACATTCAGCAGTTGATACTACTTTCATTTTCAAGAGCGGTAGAGTTAGAACAAAATGAGTTAGTACACGACGAAAGAGTTGCAAAGACTTGGTTGAGCTATTATAATATAGCCAAGTTGCTTTTCAAATATAATAGAAAAAGCTCGGTTAATACGATTGTTGATAATATCAAGACAGCATGCAAGAATGCAATTCCATTATCAGAGCCAAAGGACTTTATTATTGAACCACACTACACCCTTATCACTATGTGTTACAAGTTAGTAAAAGAGAGCATAATTACAATTAAAACTGCAACTGAGATCCTTAGAGAAAACTCCATTTTTAAACAACTACTAATAGACAATGCATCTGACACTAAATCATTTTATACCCAGATACGTACGCTTCTTGAGTATTTGATTTCTTTGGATAGGAAAAACTGGCATCATAGACCCCAATACAGATTAGCACGACTTTATTTTGAAGAATTTGGGGACTATCAAACTGCTTTGATCTACATGGAAAAGTTTGTATCAGTCCGTAATAACAAAAGTTTGGTTAATATCTGGAAACCTGATTATGAAAGGCCAGGGAAGCATTTTGTTTACACTCATCAATATGTTATCTTTTTTGTTGATCTAATGCTACGTAAGGGAGACTTTAATTCAATTGCTATTATAATTAGAAAAATTAAGAGATTTGGCTCCGCAATTGCATATGTTAATGAAACTATCGAGTATTCAATCAAAAGGTATATTGAATGTGTGTATCAAAGACTGGATGTAAATGACAAGTACATTGAAAACTTGCTTCCAGATTTATGTTACACTGAGTTTTTGTCGGTGAGTGAAGATCTAGGTAAAAGCTTTAACGTATCATATTATCCAGAAGAATATACCGAAGGTTTAAAATTGGCTTTCCAGTTAAAAAGAAGCAGTAACGGTATTACGTTTGACGGACCTTGTCTTGCGATATATTTCAAAATATTCTTTCTTCCAGCTGTGAAATCTAAGGAGGCTACTATTACTGATAATTTAACGCCATTGGTTACATCTACAGTCTCAAATTCACCAGCCTATATGGCAAGTCCATCAACTCAGCGACAGACCTCAGATACCTCCAAAAATATATCGAGCAGAAAGCGTGTAAGTAAGAAAGAGGCATTCGATAGGGTTAAGGTTATTACAGAAAAAGTTCCCTCAGTCTAATGATAAAATTAAAAAATGCACTTGATTAACAATAAGTCCCATTTAGGTATATATATATTATATAGAGTATAATTCTTAAGCGTATAAACGGTTATCGAAACATCTGATATATTTACTTGTCTTTTTTGCTTTTGTGCAATAACCAATCCTCCTTGATCTCTAAAAATATGTTTCTTAAGGCTTCATAATTAGTACATAGCGCCCTAAAATTTTCCATTATTTCTTGTGGATTAATGTTTACCTTTTGATTATTATGAAGTTTCCCATTTTTATTACCTTGCATCATTCTTGTAATGTATACATTATTTGGCGCCAAAAATAGATCACCATTCTCTCTGATTTCAGCTATATATGCTCCTGTTCGATGAATATATTGAGCATATTTGAATTCTGGCTTACCCCATGAATATTCGACATCAAACTGTACATCATCTTTTTGCAAAAATGATGAGGCCCGATTATCTAACATAAAACCATTTTTCTTTAGCAAATGTATATGATAGTAAAACTTACTTTTGTTTAATAAGACAGTGTCGTGAAATTCAGGATCCTCCCATGGGTCAATTACCAAAGATATTTCAACGAAGGAATGAAATGGGTTGGTAGCAGGGATAGTGCAAAGTTCTTGCCACGGAATTTCAATTAATCTTAAGCCAAATCTTTCACAGACTCTGGACCAATTACCAATTAAGTCATCTAAAAGCTTAGGTGTCGTTGTTAGCCATTCTAATCTAATATGGAAACAATGATCAGGGTTATGAACACAATCATAATGTACAGTACAGGTTTCTTGTTTACTTGACTTGTTTAAAGGATCAACATCAATTGTTAAAGAATTACTCAACATCATAATTGGTTTAGGAGTAGTAGTATTAGTCTGGTCATCTCTAGAAGTAAAAGAGGTTGAACGAGATAAGGTTAATGACGTTTTTGTATTTGTCTCGTGAGTTCCATTAGTTGGCATTCTTTTTAAAACGTTTGGAGCTTCCCCTTGGGAACTACCAGAAGAATTTATTTTTGCAATACGATCCATTTCAACCTCATATTCAGGGGTAAACTGATAGAAATAATGACCATCTAAAAAATTGTGCTTATTTAAAACATGAACAAATATACCTTTTGCCATTAAACTTTGACCATAATCGATGGCTTCTTCTCTGGTATGGATATCAGAAAAGTTCTGAATCAGCCAATTTACCATTTCTGACCCAACAAAACTATTTTGGTGCCTTTTCCAGTGCCACTTTCTAGTGATAAGTGTGAGTTTATTTGGGCCATATTGTAATTCGTGAATCAACTTAGTGAGTTCAACATCTCTGGTAAGTAATTTATTGCCTTTTGAAAAAAGGGCATTCGATTTCTCTAAGGAGCTCTGTTGCTCCTTAATAAAATCAAATAAAGACCCTGTATAGAATGTTACCTCAGGTTGAATTTCTTCAGTCTTGGTTGTTTTTTCCTGTTCTGTCTTGATCCTAGATTTAGTGATTGAAGATATAACTCTACGTAACCCTTCTAATCTTAACTCTTCTGGAGTCAAGGTTTCATTTTTACCGTTTATAACCAAAGAAAAGGTGTTAGGTGGTACATCAGCAGGTAAAACCACAAACTTGGCTCTAAAGCCATGCCATTTTTTATCAATAATGTAGTCTCCATAACCAGCCAAGACTTGATCGATTTGGTTCCAATTTAATGAACTACGTCCAATATGTACTGGATCAATTTTTGCTTTTCTATAAGTATCTTCATATCTTGTTTTCACCATGGGAGTATGACTTGGAACTTGATCAAAACCATCAGTATCATTCTTCCTTAAATATCGTTGAACATCGATAACACCTGTTTGGTTGCAACAAATTCTATGGATTTCCGAATCAATCATCAAATAAAATTTTATTGAGTTCCACTTCTTATTATCAGTATACTTTGTAATCAGATATGCATCTTTGTCTTTTACTTTTTCTGCCTGTTCAACCTGGGAACCCACACATATCTGAAAACCGGCCACTAGTCTAACATAGATCATATCTTTTAACAGGTCTCTTATGGTCTTATTATATTGTTCTTGATCTATATTCAAAGTAACAGAATGGTTTCTGAAGAAGAAGTTCTCTTCAAAATCTTTAGGTGTTGGAAAATCAGAAATTGTGACTGGTAATTCGGCTGGTGTTGTGAACGAACGCCATTTGCTGTATCTTTTAGCAATATATTTAGGCCAAACATCTTTCCATCGTACAGGTAGAAGATTGTCTGCCATATCGCCTGTTACAGGGACAGATGGATTCGCAATTTCCAGCCAAGTATCGTTAAAAAGATACTGAATCCCATTTGAAGAGGATCTTTTGCCGGTATTTGGAAAGGCGGTAGAGCTAGGTTTTTGAAGGTTTGAAAACTTAGAAGATGAGGTTGTTAATAACGATCCCTTATGAGATGCATTTTCATTGTGAGAATTAGACACTTCATCATCTAAATGAGATCCGAATATATCCAGGTTTTTCTTTATAATTAAAGTATTGCTATTGTGATTTTCTAACTTTGGTGGCTCATTGCCTTCGTTTCTATTTGGCTTTATAACATTACTTGTGTTGTCCTCGGGATAAGTTGAAGGGGGAGGAGGAGATGCTAACTTGGTTTCTTTGACATTATCCGATTCTCTAGAAACTTGCGTCAGTTTTGTAAAAAGCATACGAGTAAAATCTTTCATGGAACTCTTTTTTGTTAAACCTCTCAAAGAATTTAGTGCTACAGAATCGTTATCTGTATTATTTAGAATGAGTTTATCAATATTGGCAGAATTATTGTCTCTTAACCAGGCACTTTTATCATCTGGGGATGTATCACCTCTCGCTTGATTAACATAGTCAGTTGTTGTTGAGTTATTTCTTGTGGCTTCATTAGTATTTGTGTTTCCTGCATTGTTATCACCATTTAACGAAAAGAGGTCACCATTTACATTAAGATTTTGGGCTTCTTCAACTACCGGTTTAGAATAGGTAGGTGCACTCCAAACTAGCTTATTGGTATTTTTCAAGCCAACATCGTTGGTGTTATTCTCATTCTCATGAATTGCCTTTAACTCACAAGACAAATTATTATGAATCTTTTTGTTTGTAGACTCGTTATTTTCATCATAGTGAATGAATACAGTATCATCGCATTTCTTAATAAGGCCTGCTATAGAGTGAATGTGCTTATTAGTTTTTAGATATGAAACTTCTGCCCTTTTTACGACTTCATTATCTGTAAGGCCCATCATCTGTAAATCATAGATTTGACAACGAGGGCGCCAATCATGGTTATTCCTAGCCGAATCGTTCCAAAAGAAGATACTCAGCCATTTAGGTACACAGTAATGTATTTGTTTTTCATAATCAAGGTATCTGAATAATGGCACAACATGAAGTGGAGCCCTTGAAAGGCAAATTAAATCCATTGTCATCTCCAAAGACAAAAGTTTTCTTCCTGTTAAGTTTAGTAAATCGTAATCCACATCATACAGCCCCGATCCAGGGCTTAAAATCATAACATGTGTAGTAGTATGTCTCAAATCCACTTGTTTAAAGGGATCGATTAATACTGTGGTTGCAAAGTTAATCATCTCTAGAAAATTTGATTTTATTACCGGAGCAAATCTTCCTTTTATAAGAGTAAAGCCCTTATCAGTCTTTACATTCAATAAATCCTTTCTTAAATTGACAAATTCTTTGCAAAGTATTTCCATAATTTGGACCCAATGTACAATACTAACTTGATCTACCACAATACGGTAATTATCCGTGGGGTTCTTTAGTTTTTCGCCAGGTCTGAGAGTTTTATGTGAGCTACTTGATAAATCCATTGAAACAGCAAATGCAATAGTGATAAGATGGTGAGTATCAATCTCTTTCCATTTTTTAAATATCTTAGGGAAGAATGAGTTTATCATCTTCTGAAATAATTGTTCCCCCATTTCATCAAAATGCCACATTTCCTCTGTAATCTGGATTAGGAATATCAATCTTGCTGATTCTGATCTAAAAACGACTTTCGTATTTTCGCCAATGTAACCAGAGCCCAGCTTCTTACCATCTCTATATATACCTTTCACATTACCTCTAATGGAATTAAGGAATATAAGTTTTTGGTTGTTGAAGACGCATGTGTTGACCAATTTGGATGATATGATCCACATATCACCTCTATTTAAAGAGCAATCCTTAACATTAATTTCTACAGTGTTAAGTTCATACATATTTTTATCTTTAACTTTTATCCAAATTTTGGTTCTGGCTGGAATATCTAATAATGTCTGTAATTGGCCTAACATTACAGAAACCTTCGAATTTTTGAATCTCTGTTTCAACTCATCGTTGAAATCTTTGGCAATAAAATATATTTTCTTCTTACTAGACGATGTTTCATTCTGTGACTTTTTATTGGTATTAAAAGTCTTCAATTCACATAAATCACCTTCCTTTATACCGTCAATCTGATCTAAATTTAATATTATTAAATCATTGCAAAATCTGGATTCATGATACATTATTTCCAATTGATATGATTTTGATTTTTGTTTCCATTGCTGCGTTATGTCTGAGTCATTAAAGATTTGAATATTATTACTATTGATATTATTATTGTTGTTGTTTCGAGTGGTACCTTTATAAGCAATATTAGGTCGGTCATTTTGATTTGTAT
This sequence comes from Monosporozyma unispora, assembly GCA_003708525.3. Classification (NCBI taxonomy): domain Eukaryota; kingdom Fungi; phylum Ascomycota; class Saccharomycetes; order Saccharomycetales; family Saccharomycetaceae; genus Monosporozyma; species Monosporozyma unispora. The sequence continues at coordinate 1,343 of PPON03000098.1, read as the reverse complement.
TTATGGATAGGGTGCTTTTGGTACCATTCTTTTTGTCCAGAGATAAAACATTTTTATTTACCTTCAATTGGTCTGGTGTACCAACAAACAGATTGCCAGAGTTTAGAGTTATTACGTTGGCATGTACCGTAGAGTTTATAATATTGGGGTTGTTTATATTATCAGTATTTATTGGAGCACCGATCTTAGTCTTGGCTTCATCTTTCCAACTTTTTGCTTTGGTTCCATTTTTCCTTTGTCTACTGTGTAAACTTGTAAAGATTGTAGTTGCAGGAGGCATAATCCTTGCTTTGCTGCTGACAATTCAATGATACACCTTTCTATTGGTTAGCTCTATTTTACCAAAAGTTGTGAATTAACTCTTCATTAAATGACATTGAATTTTGAAATATCTAAAAGCGTTGAAATTAAGAACTGTTAAAGATTAAAACATCATATCAGGGCATTTAACACTATATAAGTTACTAGGAGCAACCATTCATTATCTTTATGACCAAACATTTTAGTAAAGATGTCACAAATTAGTTTTCAACCGTACTGATTGAAGATATTGTGTTGGTTTGAAAGTATATTTTTACACCATTGCCATATCCTACATTACAGTGTGTAGAGAAAAGTATGATGAGTATGCCGCAGCTTCTTATTTAGAGATCTATATGTTAGATATATATTTATTATGCAGTGGTCCACTGTATATTATACAAGGTCTGTGATGATACTTTTAGCCTGTCTTTAAAAGACTCAAAGTTGCTCAAACTGTTTCCCTTTCTTTTGCTTGAATCACACAACTAAGACAAAAGTGATCAGGGAGTTTGCAATTTTATTCGTGGTTTGTTTGTTCTATATTTGAACTGTGGTTTTATTCATTGTGGAATTGTGCTTTTAAATGAACTTTCCCAATGGTATTTGCTCCATTATTGAGTTATTAAGAGGACAAAATTATAGTATTATCAAAAATTATCCACATATTCGATATTTGGAAAGTCGATGATTCAAGATCATGTGTTAAAAAGACCTCGAATCTGATCTAAATATGATCATATCATTTTACTATATATTGTCCAACTGAATTCTTTAAGTTCCAAATCTTATTCCATGTTTTTATTTCATAATAACATCCTTTTTTATACAAACCCAAACCCAATTTGATACAGGATTGAATATGACTGTTACAGCGGCTTTGACATTATCTGATGTCCTAGCTTTATTTGCTCAATTGAACCCAAATAATAAAACATATTACACTACTATCATTAAGGATTCCACGTCTTCATCTCAGTATAATATCACAGGTAATGGCATCCAACTGTTAACCTCTCAAGACCCCTTTGACAACGTCGTTG
>PPON03000097.1:0-25620 GCA_003708525.3 Monosporozyma unispora | reverse complement strand
ACTCAGGATTCTACCACCACTCAGGATTCTACCACCACTCAGGATTCTACCACCACTCAGGATTCTACCACCACTCAGGATTCTACCACCACTCAGGATTCTACCACCACTCAAGACTTTATTAACACAAAGCAATCACAACCTGAGAATGAAAAATCAAAGGATGATTCTACCCCTACAACAAATCAACCTGTAATGAAATCTAAGAGAGGTAGAAAGAGAAAGGATGCCATTGAAGTTAAAAAGGAACCTTTAGAAAATGGTGATGAAGGAACAATAGTGGTGAAAAAGAGACCAGGTAGAAAACCAAAGATAAGGGATCCTAATGAAGTGGAAGAAGAAAAATTAACCGCATTTCAATTAAAATATTTATCTGGTGCTACATTAATGTTAGAATTTTTAGAAGAAAAATATATTCGTTATTATATTCCAAAGGATTCAATCATTGAATATATCGAGGATAAAGATGAATTCTTAATCTCTTGGATAACAATTCATAATGAAAGAGATATAAATAGATTTGCTAAGAGATCAAAGAAACCATTTGATAAAGAAATTTATTTCTTAAAAGGTTGTCCCTCACCATTATTTTCTACGGTAACGGTTACAATAAGAGAAATACCGAAACGGTTCCATCCAATTGTATCAAATTCACCAAATAAATTAGAAGATGTACAAAGATTTATGAAACAAATTCTTGATATTGGTACAAGACTTTCAGGTTATAATTTATGGTATCAATTAGATGGATATGATGATGCAAATTTAGCAGAATATTATAGAATTGAAGCTAATGAATATGAAAATGGATTGAAAAGTAGAAGAGCAAGAAGATCATCTTCTGTTAATATATAAAACTTGTTTAATATGTAACAATTTTATCCTTTTTTTATATATACACATTGTTATAATATATTCACTTAAGAAGAATATTGAATCTTAACACCAAATTTAGATGATGGATTTATTATAGGTTGTATCCCATTATCATCCTTTTTAAATAATAATTCAGTACCAGCAGATAACAAAAATCCTTTAAATTTACCTTCCCATAATATTTTTAAATTTTTATTCATTAATGATGTGGAAAATTTCCAAACGCTACTAAATTGTTTATTATTAAATTTATTTTCAAAATCTTCAATAATGGATCTTTCTTTATCAATTTGTTGTAATGAGGATTCAAATGTCTTTGTTAAATCATACAAATATTTTTGTTGATGATCTGTAAATTCTTTTATTGATTCATCTTGAACTGTTATATTAGTTTCTGTCGAGATATCATTCAATGATAACAATTCTTGATCCATCTTTTCATTGTGTGGGATGGCAGCAACACCATTAATCACATTTTCATTACTAGCCACTTCAATAGAACCAGCACTTTTCCAAAATTCACAACCAAAGGATAAATTTGATTCAGTTGAATAAAGATTAAAATCATACTTTGTAGTAAATGTAGAGTTTGCACTTGTCTTCGCAGAATATGTCGACATAACATGACCAAATAAGGGATTCCATGTAAATGTTAAAGTCAAGGGTCTCCCAGTGTTAGCAGAATGTGTACAATATCTAAGACTGGTAGAACAACCAGGGTTTAAAGATCCTAATGATAACCAAAACTCGGCTCCAACGGCTAATGAAGAATTATTGTATAATGAATTATTAAATTTTGATGGGGAAGTAATCACATTATGTAAGAATCTATACCCACATAATCCATCATTTGAAGATAATATCCATTCATGACAATTTTGTTCTTTATATCTTTGCCAAGATAAGGTCCAATAATTTAAATTTGAACCTCTCACCGTAGAACTTATACATTTCACTGTCAATTGAGTATAGGGAGATAATCTCTTGATTAACATAGCTTCCAATACAGAACTTGGATAATAAAGTCGTCCTAAATATAGTGATCTGGGTATAAATTTGGGAGGGAACTGCAAGACATCGTTTTGAGAAGGTAACCCCCAATGTGGTATGTGATGTTTATTAAAACTTGGTTGAATGTTTCTATAAGTCTCTGTGGCATCCTGTAATGCAATTTCATTGGAACCTTGAAGGACGCTATCTAACCCTTCTACATCTGTGTAAAGATACGTAAGTGATCCATTAATCTTCTTACCTCTATTCAATTCCAATGTATTAAAAGAATGGTTTGTAGATTTGTTGGATGTTTGGAACTTGAAGGATTGTGGGATAGAGAAATTCAACAAACTTCTCGATGTGGCCGTTATATTCTCATAACTGTTATCTGGAGACCAATTCGTCTGCTTTTCAAAGGCTTTCACCACGTAATCCATGTAATCCAACATTTGCAGGTTAAAATCTCACTAATTAGTTGCTTCTCTTTGCTGTTTTTCTCAGTGATACATTGGTTTGTATTTCGTTAGTTTTAATCATTTAATTGATTTAATTAAATTAATTTGAAGATTCAACAACCACGTTTTATTGAAGAATTTAAACGTCTAAAACCTAAAAGACAGAAGCCAACATCGAGACAGTTGCTCGAGCCACAGTATAGTTGTCTGACCCCCAATGAGTCTGGGAGAGCAAACAGAAAGGAAAGCAGAACCAGAGCAGCCCTCTATATCTGAAACAATTTTAAATGACAGGTCAAATGCGCCTACAAAGACATTACTAGAAACAGAACTACCAACATTTAGTGAATCTGAGAGTGATTCTAAGGTTGAGAACAGTAAAACTGATAGCGAGTTGGATATGGAGATTGCTAGAAAAATAAATTCGTTAAGTCATCCATTATCATCAGAATTGTTGAATCAATTGGATAATGAAACTCATAACGATAGTGGGAAATATTTAGCTCCATACAAAACACATTCTATGGAAGGTGAAATTGAAATACAAACTCCCAGCGATGAGATTAATAATAATACTGGTAGTCCAGTAGCAATGCTACGTAAACGATCAAATAGTAGAACTTCTAGTGGAACTAGAACAGTACGTAACTCATCTAAAATTTCACCTGCATCCAAGATATTTCGTAACCTGTTGATCTTGGAAGATGACCTTAGACGACAAGCCAGAGACCAGAAGAGGTTGCGATGGCAATATACTGCATTTTATTCGATTTTAATGGGGATTGCAGGGTTTGTTGTATACGAATTATTTTTCACTACAGATTTTGTTCCACCAGAACAAAAATATCACTGGCCTGGCACTCATCAAAATAACAATAACAATACGTCCCTCTATCGATTTATATTGCAATTGACTTTAGTGTTTGTCATTATTACAGTTTTTTTATTTTACATCAGTGGTCAATATAGAAGAACAATTATCTTGCCAAGAAGATTTTTCAATTCCACCAATAAGGGTATTAAGCAATTCAATTTAAGATTAGTGAAAGTTCATTCTTCATGGGATGAAAGATTTACGGATTTAATTAGATTCATTAGTCAAAATGTGGCTTTAATGCAACTATGGATATTACAACGAATATTTAAATCAAGTGATAACACCGTGATTCAATTTTGGAATAACGTTAAGATCCGTTCTCAACCCAGAATTGGTGCCATTGATGTTAAATTGGTGTTAAACCCAAGAGCATTCAGTGCTGAAGTGAGAGAGGGTTGGGAAATCTACCGAGACGAATTCTGGGCTAGAGAAGGTGCTAGAAGACGTAGTGCACAACCAGAAAATGCTCATAACAACAGCAATAATAGCACATAAGAGTTGTGACATTTCAATTCATTCCATTTCTTATATTAATATGTATATTCCTTATTAACTAAGACGATTTTTCTTCATTCTTCTTATTTCTCTGTTAGCAGTTAGCGATGAGCTGTAATTTTTAATTTGAAATATTTAAAGGGTTTTAAAAACTCTTGCAACATACTTGTCACAAGAAGGAGAATAAACCTAAAACATAACCACCAGAAGTATCAAAATTATCATGTTATCCACGTCAAGTTATTTATTAAACGTTTGTAGATTGAATCTAACAGTTGGGAATCCGTTAAAGGCTTCTTCTCTGCTCACCAAAGCCTCTTTGGGAAAACTTATCCTTAGAAGGACAACTGTACCTGTTTTGAATATGAGATATCATTCAATCTCTACTCAACAATCCACTACATCCTCCCTAGAGATGGAGAGTCGTCACCATCATCAACAACAACAGAAGAATGTTAAGTTTGGTTTGTATGGGTTAGGCTTAGTGCTAGGATCCTTTATTGGATACCAAAATTTAACACACCCAACCTATAACGATGCTGCTATGGTTACTGCCACCAATGATGGAGTTGGGTTAAAAGTTGCTGAACCATTTCATTTGGAACCCCCTAAAGAGACACACCAAAAAAGAAAAGCCATTTACAAGCAGATGTGTCTGGGGTCGGTTTTAGGTATTGGTTCAGCCATTGTGATGGCCAAAATATCCAGTCTATTAATTTATTTAACTGTATTCACGTTATTGGCATTTGAATGGCTACGTAGTCGTGGAATCATTGATGTGAAGGGAAGTCAGTTGCTTCAAATTGGGACTACACAAAGTAAATCATTAATTAAGCGCATAAAGATTGAAGAAATGAATATGTTTAAATTATCATTCTTATCCACCTTACTATTAACTTATGCCAATTGTGGATGATTTTTATTACATTATTTCATATATCTATTTATATTCTGACAGTTATGATTTATATTTGTTTCTAAAAAGGTTTTGACTATAAATATTTTTTTATGAAATGTTTTATACATTAGAGAGCATAATGATATTATATAAAGATAACAGATATATAAAGTTGTTATATTTTTCCTTAGACGTAGTTTCTTTGACGAGATTTGAAGAATAATTGGATGATAAGAGCTTGTAAAACACTGATACCAGCCATGATGATCATGACTAAGATGGACAACCACTTTAATCTAGATTCAGTGGAGTTAACGGTGGACATGTTTCTGAATTCTCTAGCTCTTAAATAGTTCATAACTTTAGTGATCTTGTTTAAGTTTCTGTCAATTTCAGCAACGGCATGATTAGCAACAGCATCTTCAGTGTTTTGGGTGTCTTGAATATCAAATGAAGACTTTTCTAATTCCAAAGTGACTTCCACTTTCTTTAATGCAGTACCATAACTGTTAGAGAAACAGAAGGAGTATTTACCTAACCCAAATGATTTCAAGACGAAATCAGAATATTTCCTTTGCTTTTCAGAGACAATTTCAGAACCATCTGGACCAGTGATAGTGAAATCAATTTCAAAATTACCACCAGTTAAAACTTGGTAACCGACAACTAAAGAGTCTTCATCACGAAGGATATCATAATACAAACATTCTTTAGAGAAAGCTGGTAAATTTATAGCAAATGGTGCATAATTGGCAGAGGCAGCATTAACAACAGTTAAGCTAACAAGAGCACATAAAACAGCAACGAACTTGGTCAACATGTCTTGTCGTTTTGTATTGGATTGATTATTCAGTGAGTCTAAAATAACAGTTCCAATTAGCAAATGACTTATACTTTCAATTATAAGTCGTTGTTGTTTTTTATTTGAAATTCAAATTGATCAAATTTCTTTGAAGACACGTAAATTTCCAATTCCCATTTTATTTTTTTTTTTCAACGAAATCTGTAACTGAAGAATTTAACGCGTTTGTGATCGCAAAAAGAATCATACCGATTAATATTATAATATATCAAAGGTACACGGCATTCATTTCACCTTTCTTGCCCAAATACAGTTGTCTTTGGAGTTCTTGTTTCAGTGGAAGGTAAGAATTTGCCTCAATTGGGAAGGTTGGCTCAATGGCCTTGTTGATTCGAGATAATGTCGTTCTTGCCATGGAATAATCTTTTTGAGACATAGACAACAGTTGACCTCCTTTATTGAGCAATTGGAAGATAGTAATGCCTTTGTATTTGACACGATCGACATAGGCACAATTACTGAAATAAGAAAGTGCAATATTTATACCATATGGGTCTGCATCAACATAGATTAACAGATCTTGTAATGTTAATGAACTACTCAATTTTTTTACGAGTAACTTCGTTAAGTTATCTGGGTATCCCTTACCTGTGATTATTACCTCTGGTGTGGTTATATCATCTAAATTCTGAACGAACTTGTTAAAGATTGCCTCTTTCTCAAAAATTCTTACATTTAATTTCTTTGTTTCTTCACCCCCCAGTATTGCCACTTTCGAATTCTCAACCATATAAGGAATAAGATTTATTGAGCCCGGTTTTAATATCATTCTATCATTAAATTGTAATGATATTGTTGAATAGACTAAACCCTTTTGGGCAGGAATGATCTGTAATAAATTAATCTCGTTTAGCTTGAAATTAGTAGCAATATTTTTTAACCAATAACTAACAGTCCTCTGTGTTCTATACAATTCAACATTCGAATAAAAAACATCCCGTACTGTGCTTTTAACTCCAACTGAAAACCTCTCTTGTATAGTCTTTAATAAAGTTAATAGTATGGCTATATTTCTAGTATTAGATTGACAGAGTCTACTGGGTTTACCAAAATGAGGAAACCTGACTTTACGAAATGTAGGCACTGCTGTACTTTCCCTATCCTTTGCTTGTAACATTTGAAATTCAATGAACAAACCATGTTGTTCAACTGCTTGAAGCATCATTGAAAGTATTAATTCAATATTTTCTTCTATAGTCGTTCCCCTTAAAGTTTGTTCTAAAACAATCTGACGTATTGACGGTTGAAGGGTTTCTAATAATTCACCCTTTGTCTGACATTTTTCCATTAGTTTATGTAAATCAGTCATGCTTCCCTCTCGTTAACAGAATTGTTTGTCCTGTGAATTGTGTCAGCGGCTATTCTTTGATATCCATTATTTGGTAAAATTTAATATGAAAAAGAAAATATATTAGAAGATATTTTAGGAAAGGCTATAAACTGTAAAAAGGCAGAAATATATGTGAAATTAAAAAGTGAATATAAATTGGAAACGATACCTACTCAAAATTTTCCTCCAAGTAAGTTAATCTACTCATGAAATGATCGTTACTAACAAAACAGCCTCTAAACAATCTTTGAGAATTTGGTTTTGGAATAACTTCATTTCTGGCATGTAAAATTCTTCTATTATTGAAAATGATGCATGTATCTTGAGGGATTGAAATCATGATTTGATTAGCTGGATCATTAATGGATTGTTCAAATAATTCTAACCCTCTAATAAAATCTTTGAACATAAATCTTTCAATAATTTTACCTGGTGTGGTACAGACTTCTTTATTTGGTGCTTTATTATAGATACCATAAGTCATTGGGGCTTGGTATGGTGGAGAATAGTTGACATTCTTAATTAAGAACTCATAATTACCAATTTCCACATTATGCTCATTAGAATCATATTGTTCTATTAATGGTTTAGATTGATAATATCTTTTATCATCTTTCTTATATTGATAATTTATTGGAACAATATTCAAAGCTTCATAAGCTTCGGTATCAGTTTCTCTAATAAATCTTGTAGAATGGAATGCATCTACATATAAGTTTTCACCACCATCAGTTTCATTCTTGACACTATGTAACAATTGAAACCCAGGAATATTTTCCAAATATGTTAAATCTTGATGGAATGGTAATCTCTTATTAGTGAATGTAATATTTGAATCATTTAATTTCAAATTGTTAACTTCAAAGATTTCACCATAAATAGTAGTTCTAATTGGACCGATTCTATTACATAAGACACGTAATGGATCCACTTCCTTGTTAATTTTGGGTAAATTCTTAACCATCACCATACCAATCTTTTGTAAATTAATTAAAGCTTTATAAAATTTCTTATCATCATGAAGAAATTCATTATAATCTAAGGCAAAAGTCTTTAAATTATCATTAAAGATCATAGAATCCCAAATCAAAGGTCTATGCCCTGTATGTCTATTTCTTAGAGATCTAGTGACAAAAGTTGACCCTTTATATTTGTAAAGAAATTCTAAGGGGTAATTGTAAAGATCACCATCTTTCCACCTGATAGATAAATACTTACCATCTGGAGTAATTTTCACCAAATCTGGAGTGGTATGAATTGGATCAATGGCTAATTGACCTGTGGTAAACAATTTTTGACCAGTCTTGGCATCTACTGTGGCAGGAGATCTGGAAGAATCTCTAAGAAAAATGTTATTGAAACAAACCGTGTAAGGTTTATCCATTGCTTTATTATTCGGATCATTGGTCATAAAAGTGACAGTAGTAGACTCTTTATTAAAACTTGAGTTGAGGATTGTGCCATCTAACACCTCTTTCTTCAATTTATTGAAATATCTCTTGGCCAAATAGCCACCAGCGTTAAATGTTGCTCTGTTTTTCATTAAAGGGGACAACATATTGTGTAGCTTGTTAATTTATTGTGTGCTTCTTAGTAGTATATTATTTACAGTACGAATTGACCTATTTCAGCTCTGAACTAGGTTTCAATTCAAATGTATATTGGTAGTTTTCTTCCATATGACTAAAATGAAAAGTTTCAATCCCTCCTTGAGGATTTACCTTCCGATTTGATCCAGCCGTGCCCTACTTCAATTTTTGTTAATTTTTGCACTATGAAAAATCACAAAAACATAATAAACCAACATTATTGGTGCCACAAGCCATTCACAAACAAAGATATTGAAAGAAGCCTCTGAGATCTCAGAAAGTGTTTGGTTTAATCTTGTTGTGTTGACGTAATTTATTTTTTAAGTCGCAAGTCTGGAGAAAGGAGAAAAGGAATGTGCATTAAGACAATGGTGTATATATTTATATGTATTATTAGGATTAGTTGTATTAAATATCTATCAGTTTTATTTCCCCTTGCAAGTTTTAAATGGTGGAGGATCGACGAGATGTACCTCCCATGGTTAATGGTGGCGGTGTGTCGTTTTTGTTTTCCATCACTAGTGATCTCTCATCATCGTCATCATCATATTGCATGGCTGGAGAACTTATGGCACTGGAATCGTGTTTTCTTGAAGAAGTGATGAATGTTTGTAATTCAATATCTTCTGGGATAGCATCTAATCCGGTGTGGCGGTTCTTGTTGTAATAATATTTATAATAAATGTATTGTCCAGCGATATAGAAATCTAATGACATTTGGAAAAAGGCAAAGAAAAAGAACAACACAGATATATTCTTGGCACCAAACACTAAATATGTAATCTTCACTGCATCACCACATAACCAACTGACCAACAAAATTAATTTAAAACCTTGTACAGATTTTAAATTATGTAGAATTGAAATTTGAGGTAATGGTAATAATGATTCGACTAATAACCCAAGAGAACCAATGATGGATCCTAAATATTGTGCCAGTTCGTCCCAATTCATCATCTTGGAAATAAATAATGTGACCAGGATTTGAATACTGGAAAACACAAGTAAAAATTTCCAAAAAATACTATCATTATTCCATTGCCAAAATGAAAAGACTCTTTTATAACTTGGATCAAAAAACTTTAAAATCTTATAAACAAAGACTAACACAACTTTATAAAGAAATCGTAGCATTTTTCTTGGTGCCAATTTTGCCATATTTTGTTTCCAATCATCACTGAAAAAATATGGTCTTGAAACCCCAAATTGTTCTAACCAAACGTTTTGTAATAATTCACTTAATGGTTCAACATTTTTCAAATTATCATACTTATACTCTTCTGGTCTATATTTTAAAGTTGTCCTTAATAGAATTAATTGAATAAACACCATAACCAATGATTGTCTTAATAATGCAATTTCATATGGTGTAATTAAATAATATGAGATTCTAAGTATACTAGCAATCATCATTGTCGCACAAATATCTATAGAAAATCCTAATGCAGTCTTACATCTTTCAATACTAATAACTGTAGACCCATATGAAAATAATGGAGTAAAGCTAACCATATTGTTAGCAATGAATTGCATAGTTAACCATTCTGGAATATAAAATTGATCCACACGGGGTAGATATGAAGATAATGTATCAGCCGGGACTTGCTTTTCAGCCACTAACTCAGCAGGTTCAGGTACATGTGGCATTTTATAATGGTGTTTAGGTGAAAAATAGATTTTTCGTGTACTAAGTTTCTTATAATGCTAAATTTGTTCGAATGGATCAACAACCTTGGACACTTTTTACTCTATTTATAAATGTGGATAATATTTCTACTTGTTGACCCTATAAATGTGTTCACTATACTGCTTTATTCGCTAAAGAAGTAGTGATTTGCTTCAAGATTGAAATGTCTTTTCAGTGGTCTTTTCGTATTTTTTTTTTGTTTGTTGTTGTTTTTTTGCTTTCCCAAAATAGCAAGAAGTTGAAACTGTCAAAGCCATCAAGGACAAGATATCATGAAGGGGAGATAATGCTGACCATCAACAGAGGAGGTTCTACTGAAGATGAAATGTTGTTCAGCGATATTACAGTATGCATTTATACTTTACTCTTTTGAAGGGCTTTTAAATGGTTATTCTCTACCCTCTAACTGTGGAAAAACGTATGGAAAAGCATTTTGTTTCAATTGAAGAGCTTCTGTATGATAGATATGATACGTTATATCGTTTAAAAGTGTAGATATAAAGTTTCAAGCAGAAATTTTTACTTATATTGAATCTTACCATAATTTGTTTATTTTATATACTATCACTATTCAGCACAAAATTATTTTATTTTGTTCCACGTGGACTTAACACACCAAGAATGCTCTCTATATTCTTTAACTTAATGGCAAACATTTCAAGAATGATACTAGTTTCAAATCTGTCATGTATTGTACTTTCAAGGTTTCGAAGTCTTAAGTAAAATAGTTAGATTGGTTTCTATTTCTGTTAAGAGGTTATAAGATCAAAGGGTCCCGCTATCCCAGCTTTCAATTTAAATGAGTAAGTGGTTTTAAACTGTACCTTGAAACACTGATTCAAGTGATCTCAAAGTTTATATGATTGAAATCTGAGTGTTTGTTATCTGACTTGAGGTAAATCTTTTATGGGCATCTTTAATTTTTAATACGTTCCCATAGTTCGTCATTAGGATAATATCTTTTGATAAATTATTTTAATCAGTTGATGACACTAAAGTTTTCTTTTTTGTCACAGGAAAGGTGGAGTTAGATCCTATTGGATGAGGTATGTTCTAGATCCTTGCTCTTAATATAACAATTTTAACTCTGTTTCGATAACTATAGAGTTTAAATTGCCCTAAATACTTACAATTTGGGTAGATTGGAGGGTATTGGAGTAGTCTAACGTATATTTACTAGTTCATGCAAAATAGCAAATAAACAGTTAAAAGAAATGATAGTGGACAGGGAAATATAACAACTAATATATTATTCTTTGACAAGTTAGCCAATAAAAAGCTTATTGGTATTTACTTGTAAGTGCTAACTACATATCGTTCCAAAACCACTAGATTCACATGGCGACACTGTCAGTGAACCGTGGTTTATTGTAAATTATCTATGAACTGTCCATTGTAGTTCAATGTTTTTTATTAAATTTTAAAGTAGAAAAAGTTAATGAAAGAAAAGGAGATATCCCAAGAAGGAAACCGGCGATTACCGATTTAATCAACGTTATCTGTCTCACCTTTAGGAACTTTTTCATTTGGATTAGGAATAAATTACGATAAGCGAGAAGAACTCGGAAATTTCAAATTGGGAAAGTGTAAGAGAGACCGTAGTTTATGATACTTTGGTGAACGCTGTCATCTGTCGCAATTATTATGTCAATTAATTATGAAATGTCATAGAATGATAAATGTATGTTATGTTATTAATAGGAGATGGTAAGAAAAAATTTCCCTAGTTTTGGTAATTTAATTTATTTAATTATAGACGTTTTACCTCTTTTGCAATTTTCACATTTAAAGAGTAACAAAACTGTCATGACAACATACCTTTCAAAATACTACACGTTTTACTTATTCTATTGCCCTTAAGATGGTTCCATTTGGAACACTGTAGCTCTTGTAATTGGCTTGGAAAGAAAGTATAATTTTGTATTTTCTTCTTTCAAAAATCACAAACACTGTTTATTTTTCTTTCGAAACGCCGGCTTTTAAAAAATTAATTTTTTTTGAAGCGTCAGAAATTCAGAGAGTGTGACGCACCCAGACATCGCACTGTGAGAGCTTGTTAAAACGAGGGAAATTTCAAATTTCAAAGTGGGAAAAGAAAGTTGATACAAAATACAAAACTTTGAAAACAGGGATTTAGAGTGTGATTTTGACCCCTGAGAGGATTACATGGGCTCAAAATGATGCTTGTAATGGTGTCTTTGTGATTGCAAGGTGTATATTTTTGTATATAAGGTAGTTGGGGAGTTTTTAATTTATGAAAGAAAAAGTGGTAAATTTGGGTGGTTTAGAGGTGAGATGTTTTTATCAATTTTATTATGGCCAGATATGCACCAATAATCATTCCAAATCTTGTGAATGTGAAAGAGTGGGTGTCCACAGTTGGTATACAGTTCTGGACCTCGCTGGTTTACCCAAAAAAGAAAAAAAGGAGCAGTCTGGCAAGAATTTAAGCACATATTCAATGAGAAGACATTGGTTGAAAACAAAAGAACAATGGCCGTGACTGATATATATCTTAACTTGGTGACCCACCAAGCCAGAGTCGCACACTTCTTCATGGGATTTACTATTGTTCTCCTTCCTAAAACGGTAAGGACAGTGGGGTTTTCCCTGTTTTTTCTTCGACTTTCCTATCTTTCAAAAAACATGTTTTTTATTACTTTCAACTTATGTAAATAAAATATCTCGAAAGGTTGAAAAAAAAATTTCCGGAGCAAGAAATGATACATTTTGAAAAGATATATAAACACTCTTGGAATGCCAATTTTTATCCTAATCAACTAGCCCAAAATCCTATCATAACCTCTCTGCCACCTCTATCTACTCTTTACAGTGTGATTCTTACCTCATTAGTTCTATTAGTCATCTAATCTAGATAATCATACAAAAAAAACACTGATTATCCCTCAAATAACCATATCATGCTGAAAGACAACTTATTCTCCCTCTTCAAAAAGGAGGAAGAGACTATTCAGTCTATAGATCCAGTGAACAATGTCACTTTGGATTCTGAGTCCAGTGTTTCACATTCGGATGAAAAAGAGTCCCCTTCATATGATGTGGAATCTTTAAAATCTAGAGAGTCTTATCTTTTTCATTGGGTCTCTAAGATGAATGCAGAAGTGAAAGGTGTTGAACCTGTTACCGATGAAGAGAAGACTGAAACAAATACATTCAGTGCTGCTAACATGTGGTTTTCTTCAAATTTAGTGTTATCAGCTTATGCTGTTGGTGCCTTAGGCCCATGTGTCTTTGGATTAAATTTTGGTGCCTCCTGCTTAACTATTTTATTTTTTAATATTCTTGGTGTTATCCCTGTAGCATTCTTCTCTATGTTTGGTGCTAGAACTGGGTTAAGACAAATGATTCTAACTCGGTATCTAACTGGTAATTATACTGCTAGATTCTTTTCTTTAGTTAATATTATCTCATGTGTTGGTTGGTGTGTATTGAATACAATATGTTCTGCTCAATTATTCAATATGGTTAATAGAAATGGTCATAATTGTCCATTATGGGCTGGTTGTTTGATCATTGCTAGTGGTACAGTGATTATTTCATTCTTTGGGTATAAAGTTATTCATCAATATGAAAAATGGTCATGGATTCCAAATCTTGCCATTTTCTTTGTATTGATTGCTAGACTAAAGATTTCTGGTAAATGGAGTAATGGTGATTGGGCTGGTGGTCCAACCACTGCTGGTGGAGTATTATCATTTGGTTGTGCCTCCTTTGGTTATGCTGGGGCTTGGACTACATATGCTTCCGATTATACTGTCTATTTACCACGTAATACGAAAAAAGTTAAAATCTTTGTTAACGTTTTTGTTAGTTTAACATTGGCTTTATGTTTTTCAATGTTCCTTGGTGCTGCATGCGGTATGGCTGCTGTTAATGATCCAACTTTTATGAAATTATATCATGAAAATGCTATTGGTGGATTAATTTATGCTATTTTGGTTCCGAATTCATTACATGGATTTGGTCAATTCTGTTGTGTGGTATTTGCTTTGTCTACTGTGGCAAACAATTTACCAAGTATGTATACTATCGCCCTTTCTGCTCAATCATTATGGGGTCCATTTGAAAGATATCCAAGAGCCATTTGGACCATTGCTGGTAATCTAGCTATGTTAGGTTTAGGTATCCCGGCTTGTTATTTCTTTGATAGCTTTTTAGAAAATTTTATGAATACAATTTCATACTACTCTGCCATTTACATTACTTTAATTACATGTGAACATTGTATTCACAGAAAGGGTAATTATGAGAGTTACGTGATTGCAGACTGGAATAATAGCAAGAAATTACCTATAGGGTTATCTAGTGCATTGGCATTTTTTATCAGTTGTTTTGGTGTCGCTTTAGGGATGTGCCAAACTTATTGGGTAGGAGAAATCGGTAGATTAATTGGGGAGTATGGTGGTGATATTGGATTAGAGATGGGTGCCTCTTGGTCATTTATTATCTACAATTTGGCCAGACCTCTTGAAAAGAAATATTTCGGTCGTTAAGTTTCGCATGGCCGCTACATCAAATGCTGTTGATGGGTAGTTTATATACAATGTAAAATAAAAACTCTTCTTTATAAAAGTTCCTAGACAAAAATAGGGTCATTATAGTCTGTTCGTTTGCGTTATTTCACTTTTTAATTATAACGTTACTAATATTATTACTATATCAAATTATTCTTTTCTACTATTCTCTAATTCGAGACACAAACTACTCCACTTGTTTCTCCAAGTTTTAAAACACGGGTTAAGGTTTTTGGATAGAAGGAGAAGTAACCATGGATTTAAAAGTGTTCTCCTAATACTTCCTTTATCCTGCCATCGCTAGTTTTTGCAGGCGGCTAAGCACCGCGATACCTTTGTTAAAAAGTGGGGCAATTAGAAACAAGAAAAATCTAATGACTGAATAGAAAAATAAAGGTATGATCTTGAAAAACTGTAATAATCTCTTAACGTTCATTCGATCAGAAGCATGCCATCATGAGGTGATTAGGAGTCTACATACAAGAATCACGTCATCTTCATGCATTTGTCCTGGTCTAATTTTAGTAAGACCCTTATTCAAAGAAAACTTTTCCAGGTTATCCCATCTCATTCACATCTTATTTCGCTTTTGTCTTTATTTTTATTCTTAGAACTTATTTAATATTGGATATTACAAAACAAGGCATGACGGCTACATTATCCATTTCCATAAGGGTTCATGATTGATTGAAAATGGAAATTAAATTTAGAACCGATTAAAAAATCAAATACCTCGAAGAAAAGAACATTCCCAAAACGAATCAAATGTCCACAATTTCCTATGCACAGGGAATATATCTTTAAGATAATTTAAGTATGTTCAATTATATCTGCTAAATCACTGTGTATCTTTTAAAATCATAATACAGTCAACATGTATCTTTACAATATATTTTGTATTTCGAAGCTTTTATAACGGGCATAAACTTTATACCCGTAAGATAAATCTTAAAATGACCTGATGATTACCCATTACTTACTTAATGGTAAGTAAAGGAAGTGTTTACGGCGGTCTAGATTTTTTTCTTTTATAGTTCATGTGATGGTCAGGGATTATATTTTAATTTGAAAAAACTTTTCAAATCTTCTCCAGTGGATTTAGCCAATTCGATTTAAATCATAACACCTCCAATCAACTCTTAAGTTAATTTTTAAACCAGAAAAGCGGATATTCCGTCATTAAAGTTAGCTATAGGAAGTTGTCAAAAAATATTTGCTCTTACTAAGATCATTGTTATTTATGATTAAAAAAAATTTCATCTCACAACTCCTCTTCATCATCAGATGAAGGTAATGAATAATTTTTATTCAAACAAAAGACATTATTTGTGGTATATATTTACTGGTGATTTACTTCATCTGAAAATCTACATTAAATTTCTCTTTTTTGGTAAATCTTCTTCTTCTTGCTTCCATTAGCTGAAAATAAAATATTTCACAACTTAAAGGAATAAAAAGCTATTTACAGGTATTTTTTTTCTCTGAATATCTAGTGCTTCTTTTGATTATGTTGCAAAAGATATTACAAATAATTCTTCTGTTATCATCCATTCATTTAAGTAATTCCTTAGATATTATTGATCATGAAGTTTGGACTAGTGATATCTGGTTTTTTGAAGAGTTGGATATCTCTAGTACCGGTGGTTTAGTCCTTTTCAATGGTAAAAACCATATTTTCGATAACAATGTGGTTAATTATGGTGATCTTTACACTGGTCAAAATACTCCTAGAGTTTTAGCTGTTGGATTGACTTATACTTCCAATGCTAATATTGAAAATTGTGGGACCCTTATGATTGATGATTCTTTATCTAATGTTGGTGCTAATATCCAACTTGATTGTAATAAGTTTCACAACCATGGGAATATATATATGAAGACTAAGGCTAACGCCTTGTTTAGAACTTACTTCAAAATTGCTGCTACTGACTCTATTAACACTGGTTTGTTGTATTTTCCCCAAACTTCTGATAGTGGTGGTGGTCAAATAAGTTTAGGTAAAGATGGATCCAGTACAATAAGAAATGATGGTACTATTTGTATAAGTAATAGTATTTTTGCTCAAGTGGCAACGCTTAGTAGGTCCGGTTGTATGCAGGAAGTGGGTCTTCTTTAAACATTAATGGTAACACAGGTAATCAGGTTTCTGTATTCAATTTGTAAATGTTTCAATTACTTTCATATCTACTACAACTTCAGCGCCAATTATTAGAGGTTTACAAACCGGGAATATAATTAATGCCCCTTTTGATCCACACTCTTTGACATATTCTACAGGAACCGGTATTTAACAATAAAAGGAACAAGCTCTTCACAGGTTCAAGCAATAAACCTTGGAACTGGTTCAAGTTCATCGAATTTCCATACTGTATCTGATAGTTCTTTCTTTTCTGTCATTAGATACTCTGGTCTACGGGAATTTAGACCAAGCCAACGTATGGTGTGTCCAGCCTTCCCTAAATGTGACACACCAGATTTAAGCTATTCAAGTGTAAGCAATGCCTTCACTGCCTCAGTACCAGCACCTAAAATTCAATCTACACCCACCACCACTACTAAGTTTACCACCAAGTCTACCATCAAGCTTACTACTACCAAGCCTGCGACCAAGTCTATTTCTAAATCGGACCTAATTTATGTATATTCCATTATTTCAACAATTACTCGATTAGATTCGACTTCCCTGTTGGAATTGCAGACACTTTCAATAAAAGACCCACAAGGTACTGTCTCTAAGGTAGAATTTATTCCAACAGTACAAAACAATTAGTATCACCAAATTTTGAATCCATAACAACAAGTAAGGAATCTTCCGCCGGTCTGTTTTCTACAATTACTCTTTGCATAGTTGCCTCAGAAGTAAAGGGAAGCTCGATTTCTGTTACTTATATGGCTAACGATGAATCTCTATCCAGTATAACTACAACAAATAGAAATTGGAACCTAAATCCATTGGGAATATCCTTTTTTGTTCCCGAAGACTCTACATACTCGTTAACTGCTAGAGTATCATATGATATGTTTACTACTCGCTCATTATTAACAGATATTGTCTCTCACACCATATCTTTCTCATCTCCAACATTGACCTCAAGTCGGACAGTAAACAATGAGGGACAATTTTTTCTTACCACTCGAGTTGTAGGAATATCACTCCATGTAACTCAATCTATTAGAAGCAATGCCGTGGTGGCTAACAGTTCTGCGTTCCTTTCTGAATCAACAGGTACTGCTTCCATTCAAGAAACTTCTCAAGTCTCCAACTTAATCTCAGCTAGAATGACTAGTGAATCTACATTTTCTTTTTATGATTTTCTGCTTTCTGATAATTCTGAGGTATCTACAAGTGTAGCCTCGGGTTCAAATAATTATGGTTCATCAGTTGCCACCCCTATCACCAGATCATTATTTAAAGAAGTTTGTGAAACAAATGTTTCTGTTCCAACCACCAAAATCTCTCACACAACTTCTTTTTTGCCATATATATCTAGTCGCCATTATAGCTCACACTTTACCAAAACCAACAACTGTGATTACTAAAGAAGTGAGCACTCAATATACTAAATCATTTGGGACACACATGTCTTCCAGTCAAGTTGTTGCTATTTCATGAATCACTGAAACTATTCATCAAGGTGTTTCTTCAAAGAACCTTGCACATAAATATATGGCATACTTAATTTTATTTGTATTAACTTATGTTTGGTAGACTGGTTTAATTAGTATATATTTTTATTGAGATACCTTTATAACAGTAATTAGCTCAAATATATATAAATCTTAACTAAAACAAAGTAATAGTTTAACCATACTCTGTTCAAGTTCTTAATCGTGACGTTAACACTCTTTTAGAACTTTTTGATAGATAAACGGTGAATAATGAATTTTTTAATGACGTAAGTGCTGGAATTTAGGTGTGAATACTATCGATAAATTAATATGTCATTATCTGTCCGAATCATTACTCTTAATTGTCACTATTCCTCCAAATTATTTTACACAGTACTATTCTCGGTAATGTCGTCAAATAATTTTTTCCAATAAAGAAAATTATTTCTCTTGTTTGAAACAAGGATATTACTATATAGTGATAATTTTCTTATTCCAACTATATATATATATATATATATGGAAAAAAATTTCTTATACTTTATCATAGTATATTTAGATTAGATTCCATTTGGGTAATGTCTTATATAAGGAAAGACAAATCTTCTAATAATAAGTATTATATTAAATCAATAATGAATAAATTTTTCAAATTAAGCTGAATTATTCATTGAAGAATATACTCAGTGCCTCTTCTTATCCCTTTTTCATTTTATCAGCTTTACCTAAAAATATTGAGCAAAATTGTTATTCTGATTATTTTCAGATATTTCAACTTGACGTTATTTGTTGTAAAAGTTACCGTAGTTATTTGATTTATTAAAACTTCTCGTTTTACGTACATTAATATATAATATATAATAAGTTGCAATAGAGAGAAAAATATTTTGAATATATTGGCAAACTTTCTATCTACTTATATTGCAATTTATTATAGTTTATTTAGTGTCTACTTACATATTAAGAAAACATTTACACACTTTTAAATAATTAAGGAATATCATTGATATCACGATAATTACTTAAGGAAATATTGTTGTTCTATTTCTAGTAATTGTAGAGAAATTCTTTGGTGCTGATTTTAGTATAACCTTCTGGAAATTCATTTATTAGCAGTGCGATATGTTAGTTAATGGTTGAACATTGATTATTGTGCAATAATCTTCTTTTAGTCATGGATGTTTGTAATGATGGTGTGATTGAAATTAACCATGCTTTTAGTGTTAACCATAATAGATGTTATACGGTATGATATAATATTTTATCATGATCATGTTGCATCTATATTGTGTTGAGGGTCATTATCTTTTAATCTTATATGGTCTCTTATTTCAACATTTACTCAGTTTAAAGTCTACAAATGAGAAGAACAGGCACCGAGTATATTTTTTAAAAAAATAATCATCTTAGTTTAATTAATTTGCAACTATTGATTTGTAACCATTACTTAAATCTAATATTTTGATCTTGAAGTTTTGTCTTCAGTAATATAAAATAACATCTACTATGAAACACAGTTAAAAGGTAATAAGATAAAGTATATTGAAATATATATCAATAATAAGGGAGTGGTAAATTATCACTATATATTGATATGCATTGTTTACATTACCGAGAATAATACCATTTAAGGAAGTTGGAAGAAAAAGTGACAATTAATAGTAATGATTTGGATGAATAATTACCTAGTCATTTATCAATACCCAATTTCCAACAAAGAATTAATTAAAAACTATAGACTGACAAAATCCACTATTTTAATTAATGAGTACTTACAAGCAAATGAAGCCTTTGTGGGAAACCCTTTATATTGTGAGGAAAATGTTTTTGACTATGTGGAGGACATTGTCGTATTTTTTCACATGGCAAAGTTGAAAAAAATGGAAACTTTTATATAAGAGATTTCATTAACTCAGAACATCATGCCTACGCATTATTACTGTCACTTTAGCCCAAATTACAAAGAATATATATCTTTCATAATTTCTATATTATACAGTTAATTACATATTATTGCTATTAGAACCCTATTTATATCACTGTTACGGCTACAAATATAAGTACTAGATTATTTTAAATATTAAAGAGAATATTTATTCAGGTCTAGAAAAAAATATCAACTTCATTCATTAACTTTATTAATCCGAAATTTATACTACAACATTATTAATTAACATTATTGATTAAATAAATATAATTTTATCAATGGTTTAACTTGAAATCATCTTTCAGATCCAAAAATGAGTAGAGAAAGAAAAATAATGTAAATGTACCTCAGTAAATTTGTATTTGAACAACACGATAGATCCAAGCTTTCTTATCAAAGAGCTAATCAAATATAGGCAAGTATTTTATAAGTGTAATTCTTATTTTAAGTGGCTGTTAAGCTAAAATACTTTTAGAGCAAGAGGAAAGTGACTTAAATTGGCAAATGTTTTGGTAATTTAATAGGAAAAAATAATACCATTAAACTTCATTTACTGGGGAAAAGCAACCTGTTTTAATTGGAATATTGCCTGTCACCTCCACTTTTTTACCATGTTACTCTATTTTACCTTGACTTTAGATAAAGAGAAGAGAAAGGACATGAGGGATCTAAGGTATCAATTCAAAAATTCACAAGAAAATGGAATATTCTTGAACTTTCATCTTTTGTAAAGTATATAAGACTGTTTTCAAATTTCGAAATACTCTCAATCAATATATTTTCACCAAGGTAATACTAACTGGAATGAACGACTTCATTTGATTTTAACAAAATAACATTTACCAAAAAAATGACTCCCCCATCGTCTGATTTATGCTCAACATCCACAGGTTAAAATGTAACCATCAGGGTGCAGCTCTAATAGCTAGATTTTAAGGCATTTAAGATTGATTTAATAATCTTGTTGAGTGCTTAAATAATAATCATAGGAAAATAGTCTCTTACAACTAAAAGCAACCTGAAATGTTAATACACATTCATTATTTTAATTTGATTCTGTAAAACCATTAAATTGAAGAACTCAACAGCTTGAAAGGCACTTGAAAAGTTTTTAAGTATCATAAGCACTACTTAGGATAATGACTCTTAGTATGAAAAAATTGAAGTACCCTCAGGGCCAGAACGTTTCTTAAAATCAATAATATGATCTTCACGTAAACCACAGTTTTTCCCACTGATTGATTGTTATTCATAACGTTGTTGTACTCACACTATGTTAATAAATGTACCGGATCCAATATCTTCTCGTCATCCCAAGGAAAGTGAAGTTTAACTTGTCTTTAATAGAATATAGACCTAATAAGGTAACTCTATCCAGTTTTAGACTCCTGTCTATGTCCAAATGGGGGAATGGGGTCCAAGGATCCTAACCACTAATTCTCATTACATAGTTAAATGAGAGTGAAAACGACATATTATGATCTTGCAGAATGCAGTATCAATTTTCCTCTCAAAAGGTAAGCAAAACAACCCAAAGGGAACAACTTAGGAACAGAAAAAACTTCTAAATATATCAATATGGTGAGATGAAAACAATAGTTTCCCTACAGAAGAGTTAAGATTCTTTTATGCAGGCTAGATCTTGGGAATTGGTTTGTAATCCTGTGTCTATTGTTTAATGACGTGTTTTTGTTCACCTTTAGTCTTCTTTTGTCCAATTGCTCCATTCTAGCCAAAAAAAAACAAAAAAAAGATTTCAATAAAGAAAGAATACAACAAAGCAGCAACCTCACTATATAAGGTCTTTATTCTCGCAACAGACTACAAACAAAGCCCAATGATGCCCGATATTTCAATTAAGGTGTGATCCTAGATTGCAAACATCTGTTATTAATCTTAAACAAACCGCACTGTATTGCAAAGAAAAGGAGAGATATTGATTATATGATTTAAAGTTTAAAGACTCAAACAATGCTAGAACGGTTTAACCATTACACCAGCGTGGATATTGCTTTCCTTCTCCCACTTTACATTTTTATGTCTATTATGTTTACCTTTTTAGGGGCACTCTTCGCAACAATGAAGTGATCTGCAAGGTCCTTTTATTTTGGGTAACGGACTGTCAAATTTACTGGAATTGACTTCTCTGTTTTGAGCACCACGGAGGCTAACGAAGTTTTTAATGAAGGAAAAATGAAAATCCTTACTTTACTATATTGCTTGGCAAAATTGGATCTTTCCACAAGAAAAGTTAGATCTTCCACTATAGTTTCTCTAAAAGTTGATGAACTAGGATGGAGTACTACAATATAGAGGTATCTTTAAAGTAGTGATATGTCATTATGTATAGGACCACAACTTAACTCCAACTTTTTGAATTGACTAATTTTTACTACAAGATCCAGAACTAACAAGATCATTATTGACCCCACAAAAAAAATAATTTTTAGCGGAAATTGTAATCACACCCAGATCGTTTGCATTCTGCGGATCTACTGTGATTGGTTATAAAAAATTATTGGCTTTCCAGGAAATCTTACAGTTTATGGATTTTAAGTTTTCCAGCTGATCATACTAAATCTCAAAAGGTTATTTATTGCCTATATCCATTGTTCCCTTTTCTATCATTAAAAACCCAAATAATTTGTTTTATCTTAAGAGACTAGCTTTGGTTTCCATATTAGTATATTGATATATCTCAGATTTGTTCTGCACATCAAGGTTATTGTATTTTATGATATCACTGTGCATAAATTTTGGCTTTTTCTTCCTTTTTAAGCCTTACGTCAAGAATCGGTGTTAAATCTCATTCTTTTATCTCCACTATGATCTCACAACCTGTGTTCTTTGATAGAAGTTAATCAACTTATGAAAATTTGCTGTTCCTAATAAAAAGGTTAATTTTTATTACTCAAGGTTACCTTTAATTGTTTCATTCAACCAACTACTGTTTCGTAAATAGAATACTCTCACATATTGTTTTCCTTTAGTTATTCTCCCTTTACATCTCATATAGGATTTCTTTTTATTTGTCGACGTCCAAGTGGGAGATATAATTCAGGGACACCATGCTTCTCATCAATGTTTTCCAGGGATTGGAAAAAGTGATTTAATCTTTCTTCTGTTTGTTTTTTTTATATGTAAGACATTAGTTTTCACTTCTTATTTTTGACCTTCCTTCATGATTTATTAGATAAAGTTTTACAGTCAAAAATACCACGACACATATTTGTAAGTTTTCTGGATAGTATATTATCCTCAAAAATTTTCTGTTTAAATTATTGAACTAATCATGTTATCTACTTTCAAATATCTGAATATTTTGAAATGTTCCTTATTATGGTTTATATTTTTTATATTCCAGGCAAATATATTACATCAACGACAAAGAATGTATATGTCTGATTCTAATTGGGTTAGCTCAAAGCTTGATGTTGCAAAAGATGCAGGTTTGGTTATTTTCAATGGTATTGCTCATGATTTTGGTAATGATATTACCAATCGTGGTGATTTTTACGTTTGTCAGAATGAAACCAATTTACTTGCATTCGGTATGGCTTGTTAAACCTTTGGTGATGTTAAAAATTATGGTACCTATATTCTCGACGATTCCCTAGCTAATACTGGTGCTAATGTTGCTTTAAATGGTGATAAATTCTATAATGAAGGTTTTTTTATGGTAGTACTAGGGCAAACAGTTCATTTCAATCTTATCAGAATATTTATGCTTCTGATTTCATCTACAAAGGGTTCATGTTTTTAACCCAAAGTGACTCCGGTGGAGGAGGCCAAATGACTTTAGGTAAAGATAATTCTCATGTTATTACTAATGATGGTACCATATGTATTGTTAATAATATTTTCAGACAATCTGTCATCATGCTAGGTTCTGGCTGCATTAATGTTGGTGAAGGTTCCTCTCTAACAAATAGTAAAAACACTGGGGGTATTAAAAATACACCAATTGTCAGAGGTTTACAGTATGGTGGTACTATTACTTTTCCTTTCTCCCCAAGTTACGTTGGTTATAACGAAACTACCGGGATGTTATTTGTCACAGGCTTGATTGCAGGTCAATCTCAAGAAGTTGATGTTGGTGTTGAGCTTAAATCATATGATTTTAAGATTACTTTTTGGTTATCTTCAACTGCCACTTTTTTGGTAAATCTGCCCCAAGGCCCAGTGAGTGCACACCATGTGGTTATTTCCTGGATGTGATATTCCAGAGTATAAGCAATACAGTTCTGTAATCAATATTTTTACCAAGACATTTTCTATCTCTGTCTCAATTTCTACTGCGACATCAGGGGTATCATCTTTATCATCCTCAACCACAAAACCTGTCATTACATCAAGAGTTAGTACTTTATCATCTATTTTTGCTAATGATCCAACAAATATGTCTTTTATAATTAGAGAAACTGATCCATTAGGGTTTGAAACTGTAAGAACAACTAGTTTAACTGCTTCATACACCACATCCTTAACAAATAGTATCACAGTAAGGGACAAGTCAATTTTGGAACCTGTTACACTAAGTCCAACAACAACTGAAAGAGATGCTGATATCGTTGATACACAAACCTTTTTATCTTCTTTGCTAAATATACCATCACATCCTCCTGCTGTTACAAATACTATATCTGGCGTACTTCATTGGAATGCTTTATATACACAAAATTCAAGCTCTGAATCTTCAACCAACTCAACATTTGCTCAAAGTAGTAATACTCCAGTGACTGTTCCAATTACTTCTCCTTACACCACCACCATCACCTCTGATGGTACTACTAGAACCGCTATGGTCTCCCCAGTTGTGACCACTGGTGCTGATGGAAAACTGACTACCGCCTTTACTACCATTTTCTCAAGTCCTTCCTCCTCTGCTATATCCTATTCCATTTCTGATACAACTGTTGTTGTATCTTCTGGTATTACGAAGACCTTTGTGGTCTGTCAATATGCGACTACTTATAAGCATGGTGAATCGACAATCGGAGTTACCACTATACCAGCTAACTGTTTGGTTTCTAGTTCCTACACCACTACAATCATCGCTGCTGGTACTACTGGGACTGAAGTGGTTGGTCTAGTAACTACCACTGATAAACATGGTGCATCTGTTATAACTATTACTACGATCATCATGGGAATCAAACCAACTGGTCCCGGTTATCCTAAGGGCACGACCGAAGGTTCAAAGTGAACTGGTGTGATGAACAACCTATCTTTTTCAAGCGTGGAACAAGGTAACGATGATCATGTTAAAACTACCTTAGTTACTTTCAAGAATGGTAATGGACAAGATCTACCTGAAAATACTGCTACTCCACAACCTCAGACAGCAGGTTCAACTAGAGTTGCTTTCATTTCGAGTCGACATTCAAGAACTCCATTGATGACTGGATCCGTGTATGAAGGCTGTGCCTCAAGAAACATGAGATCTTATGGATTTGGTGCTTTATTACTTTTATTATTTGCCTACAT
>PPON03000096.1:0-26088 GCA_003708525.3 Monosporozyma unispora | reverse complement strand
TTCTCTGAATAGGTCTCTCCGATAATTTAGCATTGATACATTATTTAATACAATGGTTTATATAAACTTTAAATAATATTCGTTTAACTTTCTTTATCATTTTCATGTCGATGTTTATATATATTTCTTGTAGGCATGTTATATAGTTGAAAAGACTCATCCAATGTTGAGCTAAAGGGTCGAATACTCACTACAATTACATCTGTATTCTTAGTTCCAAATGGGACATGGTTATTCCTGAGATAGCAATTGTCATTTCCCATTTTTCTTGGGACCAAATTTGATCTCAACTTAATAAAATGAATTGATATTATAAGAATGTTAATGATGAAGTCTAGAATAGTTTTTATTTACAACTCAGATTTCGAAAAGATATATAATTATTAAGATGAAAAAGAGTATTTAATGTGGAAAGGAGGTCTGTATCCTGTTTTTAAAATTCTCAACAATTTATTATCCATCAATGAGAGGTTTAGGGTGCTGAAACTTAACAAAATACTTTGCCAAAAATATATTTGTATCTATAAATCAATCTTTTCAATTATTCATATTGATCAAAAATGTTTCTTCAGAAATATATAGAAGTTATCTGTCTCAAAAACTTTTTGTTCTAAGACAAACTAAACTAACTGAAATTTCATTAGTTTCTCTAAACACTGCAAACAAATTATGATTTCATTGGTATTAACCATCTTAGTTTGATTTTCTACTTTGAAGGTGATAACAAAGAAGTGTCAGTATCAAATAATAATGAAAACACAACAATAATGGTAAGTTTGAAAGATGGATCCAGATTACTTATTTTCAATTTAAATGAGTTCAGCGTTTTGAAAAAATGGTCTTTTCGACATAGCCAAAGGGGTATTAAAAGCAACATGATCCAGAGTTTTTAGTTCCTTGAGTGAGGTAATAAAAAATCCCGTAATCATTGATACAAACTTGCTAATGAAAAGGTTTTTCATGAAACTTAGAGAATAACTCGATACAATTTTTGTATTAGATATCCTTTCTTTCTTTTTTTCTTATGTTTTAATTTATGATTAATGAGAGTCTAATATGAATGTATCCACAAAGTTCTTATAAAACATTATGTTTATCTAGTCTAACCAAACATAACCCTTCTCTTATTTGTTTTTAGAAAGTCCTTTATTCAAAGACCATTTTAACCGTCTCACCTCTTTAATTGTCGGTTTTTGCGTCATTATCACGGCCGCTACTTCAATGGCCGCCTGGAAATTTTGACCATACAAATAAACCTCTACAGCGGCTGCCACAAAATTTTCCCCCAAAAGATGAAGGAAGAAAATAAAGGTTGATAAATAATGGAATATAAAGATTGACGGAACAGTTTCTTGAAGATATCTAAAACCTATTCTAATCTTAGTAGGGTAAAGAAAGACGTGAATTGATCACTCTAGTGTCAATACGATAAGGAACAATACTGATTGCTACGTGATATAAGTCAACGTTCTATACATTCTACTGGTTTCTATCCATTCTTAAAGAAACATTTGCAAATACTGTTTTGCATTTGATAATCCCTAAAGAACCTATTATCTTCACATATAAATATTTTTTTCAGAACATATCAAGATGTCTATGTCGACTGGAAGCAAGCAATCCTTACAACCTGTGACACAGAGACATACACGAAGTAGAAGATCATCTTCTGTTGGCAAGATCGATCTTGGTGATACTGTTCATTCAATTACAAGCAAACATGGAACCACTGCAACAACCAAGATTCCTACAAAATCTTGGTCTTCATCAAATTCCTTTTTTTCATTTGTTAAGACCCAATTATATTATTATAGTGAATTAATAACTCGTCGTGTTTGGTTACCACCTTTATTGATTATTTCTACCATATATGCTTTATATTTCAGTTCTAATAAGCAAACACCCACAAATCCCTTACATATGTTTGTGGCCATTTCATATCAAATTGGTGATACTGATATGTATGGTAAAGGTATTAAAGATCTTTGTTTTGTCTTCTTTTATATGATCTTCTTCACTTTCTTAAGAGATTTTATTATGGATGTTTTTATTCGTCCATTTGCATTAAGAGTTGCTGACACTAAACATAAACAAAAGAGAATTATGGAGCAAACATTCTATATTATTTATTATGGTATCTCTGGTCCATTTGGATTATATATCATGTACGGGACTGATTTATGGCTTTTTAAGACAAAAACTATGTATGCCACATATCCAGATTTTAATAATCCTTACCTTTATAAAATCTTTTATTTAGGTCAAGCCGCATTTTGGACTCAACAAGCTTGTGTCTTAGCATTACAATTAGAAAAACCAAGAAAGGATTATTATGAATTGATCTTTCATCATATTGTAACATTATTATTGATTTGGCTTTCATATGTTTTCCATTTCTCTAAAATGGGACTTGCTATCTTTATCACTATGGATATCTCTGATTGTTTATTAGCTTTATCTAAAACTTTAAATTATTTGGATTCATCTTTAACAGCTCCTATCTTTATCATTTTTATGTTCACTTGGATTTATTTGCGTCATGTTATTAATATTAAGATTCTTTGGTCTGTTTTAACTGAATTTAGAACTGTTGGCGAATACAGATTAAATTTTGCTGTACAACAATATAAATGTTGGATCTCTTTAATTATTGTGTTCCTATTAATATTTGCATTACAGTTAGTCAATTTATATTGGTTATTCTTAATCTTCCGTATTCTTTATAGATTGCTTTTCAAAGGTATTCAAGCTGATGAAAGAAGTGAAGCAGAAGAAGATGATGATGATGAAGAAGAAGAAGAAACTGAAAGTGTTGAAGAATCAGTCAACTCTCTAAATAAAGACATTGGCATTGAAACTATTAGAGAAGGTGTTGAAATATCTACTTTGGGCTCAGAAGAACATTTAACACCAGTTAAGGCTAAGAAGATGTTTTAAGCAAAAGATAGACTAAGAGATGAATTGATCTTGGTCACTTTTATTTTTTTTTGCCCATGTAAATTAAACATAAATACACCATACTCCTTTCTCTACACTGTAAATATAAAGTTGTGATCATTTGATAAAGGAAAAAAAAGATCTTTCCTCATAGATATCTCATAGATGGTAACTATAAACCATTAAAAAATCATTGGAAAAAAAAAGTATTCATTATATACAAGAATATATTATTTATACATTTGTATATGTATATATAGATCTATACATATCTATGTATACCTTTGTATCTTTGGATTTTATTTACATTATATTGTTCTTTTCTTAGAATTTTGTTTTAATCGTT
The DNA here is from genome assembly GCA_003708525.3 of Monosporozyma unispora. NCBI lineage: Eukaryota > Fungi > Ascomycota > Saccharomycetes > Saccharomycetales > Saccharomycetaceae > Monosporozyma > Monosporozyma unispora. The sequence goes on along the minus strand of PPON03000096.1, from coordinate 22,805 downwards.
TATTCAAACCTCTTTCACCAGCTTTAGATAGAATTCCTAACAATAAATTAACAGATCTATTAGAATCATCATTACCTGGAATTGGATATGTTACTAAAGATGGTTCTGAATCAGTATCAATAATACCAATAGTAGGCACTCTGGTCTTCATGGCTTCATATAAAGCATTTCTATTTTCAGTTGGGTTCAAAACTATTAATAAATCGGGTTTCACAATACATGACATTTCATCATGAGTTAATGTTCTCCCGGTTGGAATATCATTCTCATCAATTTCTTGTTTAGACCAAATACGTGATAATTCAGTTGGATTGGTTAAAGTACCAGGAATCCATCTCGTTGATACAAAATAAGCATTCATTCTTCTTGCAGCAGATTGCAATGGAACTTTCCATTGTGGTCTTGTTCCTAATAATAAGATAATCCCGCCATTTTCTGCAATACCTTCCACTACAGAACAAGCTCTTTTTAAATATTGTAAAGTTTGATTTAAATCAATAATATGTAATCCATCATATTCACCATAGATAAATCTTTGCGTGGAAGATCTATATAATGATGTAGATTGACCTAAATGAACATTTGCAGCCATCAATTTTTGAATTGTAGTTTCTTCTATATTTGGAGGAGTTGTAGTATCCATATGTGGTTGATAAGTATCTTTGATTTTAGCCCCTAAGGATGCAGTTGTCCTTGCATGATTTAATTGTCTTAAATATAATTCTTGTGATGAATATGGTTCTTCTGGTTTTGTTAAAGACTTTAAAAATGGGAATGGTACAGTTGAAGTGTTTAAGTTAGGAATATTTTGAGTATTAGTGGTATTAGTAGGGTTGGAGGTGGTTATATGTGTTTGTGAATGTTTAAACTCGTTTAAAAAGTTTGTTAATTCCTCATCCAACTCTAATTCTTTCTTTGTTAAAGGTTGATTAAGCACATCCTTAATCTCTTTACCTTCATCCACTGGTACGGATCTTAATGATTTTAATTTTGTAAGAATATCCTCATTTGTAACATTGTTAATCTCATTTACAATCTTATTTGAATGTAATTGTTGTGATTTGTTAACCCCTGTATGATTTAATCTTTTAGGTAGGAAGAAACATTTTAACCTAGTAGAAAGTTTCAAAGATATTGATCTTAACATGATAATGATTACTATAGTTGTATATATGAGTTCGCTATTGAGTTACCTATCCTTCTTCGAAGTTTAAATGATTTGTATAATTGTTTTTGAATTGTCTTTGTTTAAAAAGGATAAGAATCATTAAAAATTGAACAATTTTAAAATTGAAACTGTAAAGCTTATTTAATGAAAGAAAATGTGTAGATAACACATATATCAATAGAATGGTTATATAAATATACCATAATGAATAATAAAATACGATCACATATCCTTGATCTAGTTAAAAGCAACCTTAATGAAAAGAGTCTTATTATTGTACTGGGGGAATCATCACGTCAATTTATTGAAACTGAATTAAAGACTTTATTAGTTAATAATAAAGATGAGGAAAAAATAGATGGATTAACTATTAAAGAGATACGACATTTGCATGAAGATATTAAGATATTATTTTTAAATAGGTTACAATATTTGTTTATGTATTTGACACACTTAGAAGTGGATAATGTTTCAAAAACGACGACAGTGTCATATGATAATATAATTATATATGGATTAGATCAATTACTGTGCAATAATGATGAAGCCCAGCCGGATAATGAGTTACAAACTATACGTTTAGGTCAATTGATATTAAATTGTTTCTATTCTTTACCACGACATTATACTAATATGAATCTATTATTATCTATCCCATTTAGTGAAGATGAGAATAGAGAAACTCATATATTAAACCAGATAAATTCTTATTGTCGATATATCAATGGGATAGATTGATAAAACATGATATAATATAATAAAATATATTATTTATATCTATAGATATATATATTTATATCGATCTAATAGTAATAGTATACAGATTTTTTTTTTTTGGTTTAGTTTAGTAATATGAATAAAATGCCTTTAACAAGATTAATGTTATTGAATAATGAATTAATTGTCTAAATTAATATTAACTTCATGAACTTCAGATTTTTCAATATCATAGAAATATTGAATCTTAATCTTAAATTTAGATTCAGCAATACCAAATTGTTTTAAGATTAAACTCTTTCTAACATCTAATTTTTCATCTTTAGAACAAACTTTATATGGTTGATCTAAGAAGATTTTACCCTTGACAATTTTAGTTGGAATTTCAAATTTATTTCTCATAGTTGGTTCTAAAGAATGAACCATTGGAACATCATCATCCATTGGAATTTGACCCCCACGAGAATATATGATCCCTTCTGGAATAGTGAAATCGATTGGGGCTCTTGAACCAGCACGAGAATAATCATTACGCTCATAAGCGCTGAAATAATCTTTAACGACATTAATATCTTCATTAGTGAAAAGTAAACCAACGACACCATTAATCTTAGCAGATAATCTAAATAAATCTTCTTTATATTCATTTTCACGAGTATCACCAAGGGCCTTGATCAAAACTTTACGTTTACCCATGATAAGACGAGATCCAATCCATTGAGATCTAATTTCTTGTAACACTGGAGTTCTTACATCATCTAATTGAAGAACCCAACAAAATTTATAAGTGTCTAAAGATTCTCTCACGGAATCAAAGACTCTTTCCTTAACTTCACGAGTCTTGGCCTCAGTTTGGGCTAATGTAACTAACTTGGAACGTCTAGATCTGGCCATCCTGTCTTGTTATTCTTGTCTTCCTCTGCTTATAATTCTGTAGTCTTTATAGTCTTTGTAGTAGTAATATCATTGAAATATATATATTTTTTTTTTCCAAAAATGAAGAGGGCATCGCAAATTTTCATTTCATCTTGAAATTTCGGCAATCACCACACACGATTATTGAATGGATTCAAGAAATCAAGAATTCTGGAATTTGAAATAAATAAATAAATAAATAATAATTGACAGAGAGTTTTAAATGGATTATAGTGTGGTATTTGAAGTCAATTACTAGAGAAACAGGTAATACTCCCCGTAAGACGATGACTAGTGATACCCAGAGCGATTCTCCTGAGAACGATATTCCAAGAACCCCGGGGGTGTGGAATATCAACGCTTTGGCAAGTGATAATGCTACGACTGCTAATAATAGTAATACTACAACTACTACTAATATTAATATTAATAATGATAAGACAAAGGCAAGGACTCCTCAAGCTAGCAGGAGTAAAACTACTACACCAACACAAAACTCTATACCACAATTCTCCAGGAGTGCAGGTTCTTCTCCTAGAGTAATAAGTACTACATCTAAATTGAAAACAATCCCTCAAAAATCAAATTATAATAACAGTAATAGTAATAAGAAAAAATATTCAAGTGGGAATAGTACTCTTTCAAATAATAGTAATACAAGTTCAAGTAGTACTAGTATCATGAAGGGGGTATTTGCATCTTTAATTAAAAGAAATAGTGGGAATAGTAATAACAATAGTAGTAGTAATAATAATAGTAATAGTTCTTTAAAAATTTCAACCCCATATAATCCTAAACATTTACATCATGTTGGAGTAGATGCTAAAACAGGGAAATATACTGGTTTACCCGAGGAATGGCAAAGATTATTAGCATCAAATGGTATCTCGAAACAAGAACAACAACAAAATATGGAAACAGTTATGGATATTGTTCAATTTTATCAAAATGATGTTTCACAACCAAAGGATAAAATGATGAAAACATTTAAACCTGGTAATAATAATAATAATAATTCATCATCAATGACAAATATAAATGGTTCCACTTCATCAAATTCATCCACTCCAAGATTACCAAGTACGGAATCTTATAAATCTATGGCTACATCTAATACCACTTCGTCATCTTCAATTCCATCTTTAACTAATAATCTAAATTTAAGTAATCCAAAATTAACTTCAACAACAAATAATAATAATTCTAATGATAAATTTATTCCATCAAGACCAGCTCCAAAACCACCAACTATAAATAAAAATAATAATAATAATAATTATAATAGTGCATCAAATAATGATAATCTTCAATATTCATCTCCAACATTGTCTCATCCTTCGACTTTATCTAGATCAAATACACAATCAAGTAATATACTCAAACAACAACAACCTGTTGTTCCTGTCCCACAAAAGGAATTGCCACCAATACCACCAATACCACCAATTCCTTCTACAACATCAAAACATGATTTAGATAAAGTTAGAACTTCAAGACATCAAATAAATAATGAAAGAAAACGTGAAGAAAGAGAAAGACGTAAAAGAGAAATTTATGCTAAATTACAACAAATTTGTTCTTTAGAAGATCCACATTTGAAATATAAAAATTTAATTAAAATTGGTCAAGGTGCTTCTGGTGGTGTTTATACGGCACATGAAATTGATAATAATGAATCTGTAGCCATTAAACAAATGAATTTAGAAAAACAACCAAAGAAAGAATTGATTATAAATGAGATCATTGTCATGAAAGAGAGTAAACATCCAAATATTGTTAATTTTATTGATTCATATTTAATTAAACCTGATCTTTGGGTTATTATGGAATATATGGAAGGTGGTTCATTAACTGATGTCGTGACACATTGTATTTTAAATGAATCACAGATTGCCACAGTTTGTAGAGAAGTCCTTAATGGGTTAAAATTTTTACATTCTAAAGGTGTTATTCATAGAGATATTAAATCTGATAATATTTTATTATCAATGGATGGTGATATTAAATTAACAGATTTTGGGTTTTGTGCTCAAATTAATGAATTAAATTTGAAAAGAACCACAATGGTGGGAACTCCATATTGGATGGCTCCTGAAGTTGTTTCACGTAAAGCTTATGGTCCAAAAGTTGATATTTGGTCATTAGGTATTATGATTATTGAAATGATTGAAGGTGAACCACCTTATTTAAATGAAACTCCATTAAGAGCATTATATTTAATTGCCACAAATGGTACACCAAGTTTAAAAGAACCTGAATTATTAACTCCACTTTTACAAAAATTTATTGAATTTTGTCTTAAAGTTAACCCAGATGAAAGAGCTTCAGCACAAGATTTATTAGATGATCCATTTATTACAGAAGAAGCTGCATTGACAAAGACGTTAGCACCATTAGTAAAATTGGCTCATATGAAAAAATTATCTGAAAGTATGGATGATGATAACAGTGATTCAAGTAGTAGTAGTAACAGTAGCATTCTTGGTGATGACAGCAGCAACAACAACAATAAAACTAATTTAGTTAACAATAACGACGAAAGTAAGTAAACCAAACCAACTATAATAACGACTCCTAGATGATAGAAATGATAAACAAATATGATAATTTATGACCCTTCTTCAATTAAACAATCATCAACCCTAAAGATGAATAACACCCACCCAATTTTCACATACAGACACTTTAAAAGAAACGTATATTATTATTTTATAGATATATCCTAATTTGCAATTTCTTCTTCTTTTTTTTTTGCACTTTGATATTATTGTTATTATGAATATGTAGTATTTTATTAATAATGTCTATAGTTTGTATAAGATTAATAATTTTTTTTAAGGTTATATATTTATTATAATCTGGACAAAATAAAGCTTAACCTCGTCGTTGCCTTTATTGATTAATGAATATGAGTTATGCGATGGTACTTGAAATGTAGATCCTTCAATACAGATGAATTTATTGTTTTCTGAGATAGTTACTTCTATAATTCCTTTCAAAACATGGAATGTAAGATAAAGGTCATCAACGCTTGATTTTGATTTTTGTCCATTCACAGGTAAAGTAAGATACCCATTTGCAAAATGTTCCTTTTGTGAATTGAAAAGTATAGATAATCTATAGTTATCATTGTTAGAATGATATTCCCGCTCATTGTTAATATAATTAGGTGCAACAGCCAAAATTTCTTTCTTTGTTTTAGATCTTTTAGTCAACGGTGTCCTACCCAGAATCGTCCCTTCCAATATACCATTATCAATCCATTTTGTACCTTTCAGATTACCTCTTGATATGTTTTGAAGGATTTCACTGTTAATATCATCTGGTTGAGTACCTTTGGGTGCATCAGAGTCATCAAACCGAACGTTCTTTCTTTTATTCTTATCATTTATAGTATACTTTCTCTTTTTACCACCTTTGATATTTGTTTGAACATCTTTATCTTCATCATATGTTATTACTTTAGCAATATCTAACCCACCTTGTTCTGAACGTCTTTTATAGACAACCTTTTCATTTCTCCAGTAGTCTAATGTTGGGATTTTTATTCTACTACTTCTTCTTAATGGAGCTTTTGAAGATGTCCCTGGGGAGCCCTTTGAGTAACCATCCCTTAAAACATTATAGTTACTGTTCGGTGTATTGTCATCATCACTTGGTTGTAAATATTTTGAATCAATCTCACTTTCTAATAAAGCGTCCTGTGATGTGTTTAATAGACTGCTTTCTTCTTCGGTACTATATTCTACTTCAAATTCATCCACAAGATCAGGCAAACTCTGTCGAAAAACTCTTTCATTAATACTTGATGGGAGTTCATCCTCCTTCTTCTCCTTCTCTTCTTCTTCCTCTAAAATTGTTTCTGGAATACCATAATTAGTTTGGAAATTGGAAAGATCAGATTTATAAGTGTCTTGTGGTAGTGACACATTTCCCGCCGAAAGGGAAATTGGACGATGACTGGATGTTTCATTATGTGGTGGCGATGATGTGTACTTCCCTGTTAAAGATGGTGTTTTCAAAACAAAGTTACATATACTGCCTCTAGAGGGGGGAATTATATTCATTTGAGATGGGGATTTTATTGATAGACCACTCCTATTAGGGTCAAACTCTCTTATATAACGTATTTTTTGTGATTGTCTGTCAAACTTGTTATTATTAGAATCACGTATAAGACTATTTTTGCTCTCCTCCTCATCAAAATAAGCATCCATATTTTCCATAGAGTGTTCATCCTTGTCAACTTTCTTATTGAGTTCAAACCCAGTTTTTCTGGATTTAGATCCCAGGTGCATATAATCCATGGTGGGATACTTGTGGTGATATTATTATGAGTTGCGAATCAATATTTGGTTCAGATTTGCTTTTTATGCATTGATTTTAGTTTTGTTTATTGTTGGTTAGAACCACTCCTTTTCAAATATTTCAAAATATTTCACTTTAAAGATGAAGCATATTGCAACAACTTTATGTTCTAAATAAAAAAAGTCATACACGCCAAAAGACCTCTCGAATGAAGAGACCTTACAATTGGAAGGGTTAAAACATTTTAGAATTAACAACCAACCAAACGAATAGTAGTTTGAACCTTTAAAAGGTACGAAGAAATTTATAAGTAGTTCAATGAGTTTGATCCCTTATACAGACGATTCTCTGATTTTAAATGATCCTCATTCAAGATCTTTAGTAATTGTCAATCCAACACAAGGTAAATTATCTGTCTTCAAAGAAGTGTCTACAAGACAATTACAAAGTGGGGAAGTAGAAAGAGGATACTTTTTGAATTTTGATATTTCAAATCAATTAGGGAGAAACAATATCAACAATAATAATGATCCAAACGAAAGCAATCGTAGACATCGATCAATCGCTACATTCCGCTGTCCACAATGTGGGACTGAAATTACTGATGGTAATAAGATATCATTACCAGGTAGGAGACCCTCCTATCAAAGTGGCAATTCAAGTGTTGAAAGTGACAACTCAGGTGATGAGATAGAAATCAATGGTAATTTTGGTGTAAATTATAACAATGCCTTACCTCATTTTACTCTTTCACCTAAGTATTTCCAACTGTTACAAAGTAACCACCGACACTATTCACTTCCCAGTATTCATGATAAACCCAATGCAGAGATGAATACTAATACTAATTTTAATGAAGCACAGGATTATAAATCATTCATCCCAGAAGACCTTTTTATTCCTGGATATTTCCACAAATTCTTTACAACATTGTCTCTATTAGGAAATGGTGCTCGTGGATCTGTATTTAAGGTGGTTCACAAGATAGGTGATACACCATTAGGTATTTTTGCTTTAAAGAAAATATCTATAGGTAATGATATGTTATGGTTTAATAAATGTATTAGGGAGGTCAAAGCGTTAAGTTCATTGACACATAAAAGTGCTAATTTAATTACCTATAACCATGTTTGGCTTGAGATGGATGAATCCTATGGGGTAACAACAAAGGATAAAGGACAAGGAAGTTTGGATAATGGGGATCATACTGGTGCTGAAAAGATCCCATGCCTTTTCATCTTACAACAGTACTGTCCAGGTGGTAACTTAGAAGATTGTATATTGATTGAGGTGTTAAAAAAGTTTCCAGAAAAGGTATCTCCTGAGCAGAGAAAGAAATGGTTTAGGAGAATGAGAAAGATGAAAAGATCCAAAAATCAAATTAAACTTGGTTTGTCTTCCGCGCAAATATTACATATTATTCGAGACATCACTAGAGGTTTGCATGAATTGCATGATATTGGGTTGATTCACAGAGATCTTAAACCCTCCAATTGCCTGTTACTTTCTAAATATAAAGAAAAAGTAGAGGATACAGATGAAGATGAACTTAATGATGTAGGGGATGATGATGAGGAAATCAAAATTGAACCCAATAATAAAGGAGATATTAATGACGAGATTTTTCCTACTGTTATAATTGGTGATTTAGGTGAAAGTCAAATTCTTGGGGAGGCCAGATCTGCTACTGGTGCAACTGGTACGATTGAATATACTGCTCCAGAAGTGATTATAAATAGTAAACCAGGTAATAATCTAAGACCTGGACTCGACATTGATTTATTACCTAAGTATAATGAATACACTTTTGCCTCAGATATGTATTCGTTTGGTATGATTGTTCATTTTATTGTCTTTGGTAAATTACCTTTTATATTAGATTCTGCTGATATTCCTGAGATGAAAGATACTGTAAAATCATTTAAAATTGATAAATCTGCCATGATTGAGGAACACAAGAAAATGAATTTAAAACCTATCGATCATAGAATATTTGATATCATAGAATCATTATTATCAGTGGACCCAAATTATAGACCCACAGCAAAAAATTTAGAGGAATACGTTGATCATTTAATATTAAATATAGATGACTCCAGTTCATTTAATAATAATGGTAATGATAATGATCTAAATCAATCCATTTTCAGTCCTGTAAATTCGCAAGAAATGAAGAAAAACGATGGATCAAATAATAATAGATTTAATATCGAAGAAGATGAAGTTTCTTTGGCAAACTCTGAGGAACCAATTGTTAATTCTGGAGAAAATGAAGATTTTGAGGTTGATCCTTTACATTCAGATGATGAAGATTCTTTATATACCAAGAAGGAATACTTAGCCTTAACTGACAGTCATCAACAGTTGGCACCACCACCTCAATCAATTTTCATTTATTATTATCAAATACTGATATTTTCAACATACATTTATGTTATTATATCGACAGCACTCACTGCTATAATATATTACCAAATGAAAGACCAAAAATATGCCTACATATTTAACTTGCTGTCAGTTTTCCTTGTTGGTTTATCTATCAACAGTACTTATTATGAAGCCAGAAAAATTACGCTTTTCTTGTTCTTGTTATTCATTGTGTCAAAAGTACTTAGGATTTTATAACGGCCAAGACTATATAACTATGGCTATTTAGATTTATGTACCCACATACAAATATATTTTCTTTTTTAAAACTTTTGGTATAAGGTTCTCTATTCCATTCTACACCAGGGTCTTCCATTATTTATTTGATGGTTACACAATGTTGGCTCCAATGATAACCCTATTAGTGCAGCTAAAAATACACCCAATGAATCAGCAATAGATACGGAACCCATAGCGAATTCAATTTGATCATTCGATAATTCATGTTGAATATTCAAAAAAGTATTAACATAAGAGAACCCACCAAGTAAACCTTCCCATAAAACTAATATCATATTTAACCATGGCCATTTTTTATTAATAAAATACCATGATTGTAAAATGGTAAGAATAAAATTTATAGCTTGTAATAATGACAATAGATAAAGATGTCTTAATCTTATCCATTTACCAGAAGATCTTGATATAAATACACCAATTTGATATAATGTACCATAGAGGACATACAAATCTCTAAATTTTTTGAAGGGTAATAGCTCCAAGGGGAATAGTAATGTAGGGGCTACAGATTGGTTTATAAGATATTCAAAAAGATAAACTGTGGTTAATGGGAACATATATGGGAAAATTAAAGGTTTTAATTTGGACCAAGTTGATGTATTGTGTTCAACCAATGTCATTGTAGAGTCTGGTAATTGAATGTGAGATTGGTATTTTAAATCCAATCTAAAGAACATGAGAAATCCTAGGGGTAAAAATGCAAATAATAATAAGCTTAGAGAGATAGGAAGATTGAAGAATGAAGTTAATAACAGATAACAGAAAGATCCAACAAGTCCAGCACCACCGGTTCCTGAGGACCAGCCATTCAAAGCATCACCATTGTTAGTATCATTATGGAAATGTGTTAGTTGTAAGAAGGTAACTTCACCAAACCCAGAAGAAATGGATGCTAATGTAACACCTAAAAGAGTCCAACCTAGACTATAATGAGATGAAACACAAATCATACCTATGACACTCATCATAATAATAGAAATAACTCTAATATTATATTTAATTCTATGACTATGGAATGGCGATATTAATTTTACCAATAATGATGGTAATATGTCAAATAGAAGGATCAATGATTTCGGAGTTTGGGGACCCACAAGATCCATGGCTGCTGACAGGATCACCACATAAAGGACATTATTGATAAGTCCAAATAACCAAAAGATCAAATAGTAGTTTTGGTATAGTCTCATATTCTCATCGAACCTGTGTTTGTAGTATATTCCATCTCACGTTGTTAGCTATTTTATCTTGACACAGTCTTTAAACTTTTTTGTTTTTTCTACGATTCACCTTTACTTATAGCTTAAGCCAGACAGCATTAAAAATCAAAAGATATACTAAAAGATAACTAAGTAAATTTGCAAGACATCTGTTAAATAGTATTGATAATCTTAATATTAAAATATAAACAAGTATATATACTTTTTTCCTAGAATGCAGCGAACCTAGATATCAAATTGATTGATTATAAATATTGTTTCAATAATTGAAATCTTTCAGCAGCCTTTTCTAAGTAATCATCATCTTTACAAACAGCAAATCTTAATAAATTTTCAGCGGCAGCTTCATGTTCCTTGATATAAAATTCAGTTGGTGGGATGGCCACAATACCTAATTCATTCATTAACCAGTATGAAATTCTGAAATCTTTACCCTTTGATAGCAATTCTTCAGGGAATGGATAATCATTTGGAATCTTAACATTTTTGAAATTAGCACAAATGAAATATGAACCCTCAGAGATTGTATATGGTAAATTTAACTTATCAAAAGCATCAGTTAAGATTTTAAATTTCCTAATATAATCTTGTTGCATTTGTTTAAAATAACTAATCTTAGTGGCTTGTGGTAATGCCTTAGCCACAGCTTCTTGGAATGGTGATGGAGATGCAAAACAAATTCTTGTATGTGCTTTAGCCACATAATTTAATAATTCTTTGTTTAAAGAGATAACCCAACCTAATCTCCAACCAGTGGCAGCAAAAGATTTACCAGCAGACCCAACAGATAATGTTAATTGAGCAATTTCTGGGGATAATGTAGCAATTCTAGTAAATTCTGGAGTGAAATATAAATGTTCATAAACTTCATCAGAGATGATTAAGATATTATTTTCCACACAGATGTTACCTAATTTCAACAATTCTTCACGAGTGAAGACTTTACCAATTGGATTATGTGGAGTGTTTAAGATAATAGCTTTGGTCTTATTATTGATTGTCTTTTGTAAAATCTCCCAATCAATTTCCCATTCTTCACCCTTAGTGACTCTTTCATTCAATTCCTTGGGTGGATTGATTGGAACATAACGGACCACACCACCAGCTAATTCGATATTTGAAATATATTGGTCAAAAAATGGTTCAAAGACAATAACTTCATCACATTTGTTTAAGAGCCCCATTAAACAAGAAAAGATAGCTTCATTAGCACCGGTATGAACGGTAACGTTATCCTTCTCTAATTTAACTTTATCACCATAAAATGGTTGATAAAGATTAATTAACTCATTGATTAAAGTAGGTCTACCTCTAGTAGGAGAATATTGATTAACTAATGGAATCTCCACGACTTTTTGAAGATCCTTTAAGATAAAATCTGGAGGTGAGTATGAAAAGAAACCTTGACCTAAATTTAACATTTCTCTACCTTTATTATTTGCATTAGTAGAGGCCACTGCTGCAGCTTCGTTAGTTAATGTCCAAACATCCTTGGCTGTATTCAATGTAAAATATTGATTTGGTAAGATTGGTTTCTTAATAGATTGAGTGGATAGGGATTTAATAGTGGTGACTGTCATTTTCTTATAGATGTGTTTGAACGGTAACAAATTGTTCATGCTAGGACATAAACCTGATCAAATATTAAATTGGATAAACACCTGAGAGAAGGAAAAGGTTACAAAAAGTATAAACAAGATGATTAACAAAGTATACTGAGTTTAATGAAACATGAATGGGTGAGAACCTTATTAGTCTCAAGAAATGAATATCTCCAGAAATATTTCAATGATGGTAAACAATTTGTAAAAGACAAGTTCACAGTTGTTGATTAGGGTTATTAGAAATTGTGTATGTTAATCTATTAGGTTTTAACTATTTAATTGTAGGTTGACAGTTACTATATTGTTAGGTGTTTGAAATTTCCAAATTGTTTAAAAAGAATAATAATTATTTATATGCAATACAAAGAAAGGTATGTTAGATAGTGATAGTAAACACAACACATCATCACAAGAGTATTTAGACAAGAAAGATATGTTCCAAACGTTTAAACCACAAGCATATACTGCCCCAGTGGGTGGTCAAAAGAGCCCCAATTCCAACCTGACTCCAAATGGTACTCCTGCTCCAATAGGAGATGAGTCTCAATTATCACAACAAACAGAACCCGTTACTATACCCACTCTTGAAGAAGATGAAACAATGAATATATGGTTAGAAAAAGTAGAAAATATATCTAAAAATGATCCAGATTGGATGGATTTATCTTCAGATTCCATTGCCGCGACAGTATTTGCAACTCAATATTTAATTCAATCATTAACACAGGATTCATTATTATTATCGTCATATAGACAAAGTCAATTAACACCGGGGCACCAATTACCACCACCAGAGTTAACGTTAAATTATAATGATATTGCAGATTGTATTTCTATTAAAGATCAATATTCATTTTTAAGTGATATGATTCCAAGAACAAAGAATTTAAAAGATTTGGTAAGAGAGAATAAGATTAGATATACTACATTTGTCAATAATGATCAAGTACAAGATATCGATATTAATAATAGTACTAATAACAATAATAATAATCTCGTTAATAACAATAATAATAATGGTGATGAAACAGAGGAGGAATAGTGGCTCTATTGATCTTTTGTGTCTTATCTATAGTATTACGTTACGTATATAATAAACTTATATAAACTGGGAAATGAAAATAAAAAAAATGCTTAAGGAACAAACTCATCTTATAATCCCTTGACGTTAAAGATACAAGACAAGATAAGATAAGATAATATAACACAATATGAGTAGAAAAGACATTAAACCTGAAGAAGAATTTGATGAACCATGGTTATTCAACTATACTCCACCAGAATCATGGTTAGATTCACCTTTTTCACCAACTTCATTCCAACCTTTCAATATTTTCAATCCTATACCACCACCAAGCGGGATCCTTCAAGGGATAACTGGGTTGTATAATTATAAGATCCCTACTGAACCACAATTTGCACAATGTAATAAAGTTAATGGGTTATCATTATGGGATCAAAATGGATGGTGGCAATGTTTGTTCCCACAAGAAGTGGTCAGGGAAAGACTACAAAAAGTTTATAAAGATGTGGAACAAATTGATATGAATAGGTTTGTCACTAAAGAGAAGATAAAACAAGATCCAACTACTTTGGAAAATTATTTCAATGATTATACAAAATATTTAGTATGGAAATTTGAACAATCTGCTAGACAAAGAGAAGAGATTAAACAAAATAAGATTAATAACAATAACAACTGGTTATCCTTAGATAATGATAATAATAACAATACTCGTAATACCCCCACTACGCCAGAAGATATGATGCAATTGGGCATGGTCAACAATGGCAATTCAGGTAAGAAAGTGATTGGTAAATCACAATACATGTCATATAATAATGAATTAGATTCAAATGGTGTTGATTCAAGCAAAGAAATAAAGACAACTAAAACTTATTATGATGATGGATCTTGTCTTATTAAAGAAACTGAGAAGGTTACCCCTAAGGATGGTGGTAAACCCATTATTAATGAAAGAGAGAAAGTGGTAAACGATAAACCATCCTCTTCATCGTGGTTTTGAACCAATTAATACATAATGCACCCTGTCAATAGTTTAACGATTAAATATTATTTTTATATATCCCTTTAAATCTTTTGTATGACACTTCTATATTAGATGAAATTATTAATTACGTAAATATGAAATTCAACAAATTTAACCTTACTGTACCATTTTAAAAAGTAAGGCAAAGCAAGTAGATTTAACAACACAACACAATGTCATTCAAAATCAATTCCAAAGTGGCAGCATGTGGTGGTCAATTTTTAAAATTATCTCATCAATCCAACGTTACTAAATGTTCAATGGATGTTAATGTGTACTTACCAAGACAATATTTTCAAAGAAAAGATGAAAAGAACAACCAAGGGGCAAAGAAACAAATTCCTACCATTTATTATCTATCTGGTTTGACTTGTACACCACAAAATGCATCTGAAAAGGCATTTTGGCAAATTCAAGCTGACAAGTTTGGCTTTGCCATGGTTTTCCCAGATACATCCCCTCGAGGTGATGTTATTCCAGGTGATCCGGAAAAATCATGGGATTTTGGTTTAGGTGCTGGATTTTATATCAACGCTACCAAAGTGCCTTTTAATAAGAATTATAAGATGTATGATTATGTTCATAAAGAATTACCAATGGAATTATCAAACTATTTTAATGAAAATCTTATTGATTTTATTGATAATGTCTCAATTACAGGTCATTCCATGGGTGGCTTTGGTGCCATTTCTGGGTTTTTACAAAATTTAAATAAGTATAAATCATGTTCTGCATTTGCACCGATTTTAAATCCTTTAAATGTCCCATGGGGCCAAAAGGCCTTCAATGGTTATTTTAATGATGCCAATCTTGAAGGCGGCAAGCATGACCCAACTGAGTTGATTCAATCCACAAAATATCTGTCAACAAAGGAAATCTTGATCCATATTGGTACTAATGATCCTTTCTTAAAGAATCAACTGAAACCAGAGCTATTCTTGGATAAAGTTAAAGGTACAGAATGGGAATCACATATTGACCTGGAAATGGTCGAAGGGTTCGATCATTCTTATTATTTCATTAGTTCTTTTGTTCCACAACATGCTGAATTTCATGCCAAACATTTGGGGTTATTAAATTAATCAATTAATAGTACTCTTACCATATTAATATATCAATATATAATGTCTATGTAGTTCTTTATTATTTATAATTTTGCGATGAGGTTACCCAGCGGTTTTGAAAAATTTTTCTACGTTGAAAAAAAAGTAGCGATGAGATGAGTTTTAAAATTATTTAAATCTATTATACAACTAGTAGTATAACACTATAAAGTGTACAATTACAAGATATACAGACAGTAATCAACAGCTATAAAGATGGAAAAATTTGATATCCCCCCACCAGATGAAGAAGAATTGTTATTAGCTAAACAAGTATTTGGTGATACCACTGATTTTCAGTCGAATTTATCTAAATTTAATGATGATTTCTTATTAGAAGACAGTGATGGTGCTGCTGACCAAAGTGATGTTGAGAGTAAAGTCAGTGAAGAAGGTGAAGAAGGTAAAATGGATCATGTTATGAATGACCAGTTATTTTTCGTGGATGACGGGGAAGAACAAGCACAAGAACAAGCTGATATGATGAATATTGATGAAGAATCAGACGCTAGTGATGAATATGTTAGTGAAAGCGATGAAGAAGAAAGCGATGTTGCTTGGGAAGATTCTGATGATGAAAAATTACATATTTCTGTCATGACTACAAATAAAACTAAAAAATTAAGAACCTCTTATGAAGAGACTAGAATTAATGGTAAAAATTATGTTAACCGTTTAAGAGCTCAATTTGAAAAAATTTATCCAAGACCAAAGTGGGTCGATGATGAGTCTGATACATCTGATATAAATAGTGATGAGGATGATAATTCGGATGATGATTTTGAACAAGTTATTAATGGTGACGTTAATGCATTATCCAAGATTTTGAAAACTACATATAATTATAAAGAGTCTAATTCCAAATTACTACCGCCTACAACTTTAGATATCTTAAGATTGAAAGATGCTAATATAACCCATCCATCTCAATCCGCTATCCAATCTCTTTCATTCCATCCATCAAAACCTTTATTATTAACTGGTGGGTATGATAAGACTTTAAGAGTTTATCACATTGATGGTAAAAATAATCATTTAGTAACAAGTGTGTTTTTACGTAATACTCCAATTCAATCTTGTTCATTTTATATTTCTCCAAATAATGAAGAACAAAAAATTTTAACTGGTGGTAGAAGACGTTATATGCATTCTTGGGATTTATCAAATTCTATCACAAATAATAATAATGCCGGTACACAATTAGCTAAGATTGATAAGATATCAAGACTTTATGGTCATCAAGATAGACAAAAATCTTTTGAAAAATTCAAATTAGGTCATTATTATAACTTCCAAACTGACACTGTTCATGGTATTATTTGTTTACAAGGTAATAATGGTTGGATTAATATATTAAATTCTATTACAGGTATGTGGATGCTTGGCTGTAAAATTGATGGTCATTTAGTTGATTATTGTATTGATTATAAACCAGTATCGGGTAAAAATAAAAAGAAGAACGGATCTAATAATGTTAGAAGGTTCAAAACAATTTTAATTGTTACAAATACATATGGTGAAATTTGGGAATTCGATTTAAACCAACACGGTAAAATTATTAAAAGATGGAAAGATGACGGTGGTATTGGTATTACATCTATTCAAGTTGGTGGTGGTACTAATTCAAATCATTTATTATCTACTGAACAAATTAGATCAAATAGATGGTTGGCCATCGGTAGTGAAAGTGGGTTTGTTAACATTTATGAAAGAAATACTAATGGTGGTATGAAGGATGATTCATCGAATCCAAAACCTGTTGCCACTTTAGATCAATTAACCACCACGATATCAACTTTACAATTTTCTCCTGATGGTCAAATGTTATGTATAGCATCTAGAGCTGCTAAGGATGCATTAAGATTAGTTCATTTACCAACATTCAGTGTTTTTAAGAATTGGCCAACAAGTGGTACCCCATTAGGTAAAGTCACTAGTGTAGCATTTACACCACATGGTGAAATGATTGCTGTCGGGAATGAACAAGGTAAGGTTAGATTATGGAGATTAAATCATTATTAAATCATTCATTTCTTCGTCATATAGTATGCATTATCTTTTAAAAATAAACAGTAATAAATAAAAGATAGATATATAGATATTTCATGTAATAAAGTATTCCATTTGAAGTTGAGATTAGTTTTTGAATGTTTTGTATATTAATTAACACTATAAGTTTACCTTTTGAGAATTCCAACAAAAAATGAAAAAAAAATTCTATTACAATACAATTGTGTTACTTAAAAGAGCTCTTAACTTCAAACCACAAAGTAAGCGAAATTTAAAATGAGGCAAATTGGACCTTTAAAAACTACCGGAACGTTTTTAGATTGTGAAGTTGTTTAATTTAGTTCTTAAAAGCTTACTTGTAAAAAATATTCTAAAATCAAATATTTCCCCAGGCACCTTTGGGAATAGTTTTCATAGTTGACTAAGGTTTACACTACTGTAAACATAAAATAAATTTGTCACTTCTACTTTAAGGCCATCTGTAGTAGTACTTTTAAGACTCAGTATATATTCGTTACTTTTCTGGCTCTGGATCTACATTTCAATCCATCGCCATCGACTGGCCTATATATACATACTATTATACATTTTTATTATACGACTACTGCTGTGGGTGTGTATCTCAAAACAGCTATCTCAACCATAACACTTTCCTATTCTAGACATCTACTGTAATGGACATTACACCATCAGTGATCCCTAAGGTAAAAAAAGTTACCAGGTAATATTTTTCAAACCTAAAAAAGCTCGCACTCAGATTCGAACTAAGGACCAACAGATTTGCAATCTGCTGCGCTACCACTGCGCCATACGAGCAACTCTGGAAAATTAAGAAACGAGTGTTTCTTAGGAATAAAACAAAAGTACACGAGAATTTGACGTATTTTGTGGTTTGCAAACTCCAAAAGCTAAAATATAATAACAAATATTCTTAACACCTACCTATTAACTATATTATATAGTTAAAAAATTGTTTGGTTTAAGATTGGCTTTTTTATGGGGTAATAATTAGAATTTTTTTTTATAAGCTGGGAAAAATAGTCATATTATCCTCTTTTTTGAGCTATAATATTTCTTGCTTGGCCTCTCAAATAAGTTAATTCTCTATATAAATCTAACTTTTCTTTCCAGTACTTCATATTAATGACTCTAACTATTCTTTTATTAAGTTTTTATTACGGAGATCGAGTGATTTTCGACTTTTTTTGACACTTTTTGATATTTGAAATTTGAAATTTAGCTTTTGAAATTAAAGGTACATTTGATGATTCTCACAATATAGGGGCATCATTACTCCTGTTTAAACCTTTTAGATAGAAGGTTAATAAGACATTTTATATTTAAGTAAGATATCAATCGCATAAATTTGTTTTTGTTTTGTTATAGAAATTCTGCAAAACTAAACGAATCACGTTAGGCTTACAAGATATACCGACTTGTAAGCAGAAGAATATCAAAACATACAACTAGTAACCCTTTAATCAAACAATATGGCAACACAACAAGCACAAAGAAGGCCAAGTATGCTCTTTGAACATTATGATGCTCCAGTGGATATTCCAAGGCAATTGAAACAGAAAGAACCTACCTTAAAGGAAGAAGCAACAAAAAAATTAAATGCTGCTAAATTATTGAGCATTGATGATATGGATATGATTTCTTTGAAGACCAATTTTGACAAACAGATGATACTTGGCTCACCCATGTATTTGGAATCTGACGAAGAAACAGAAACAAGAGATGAGAATTGTGATGATCCATATATTTCACATTTTAATCATTATACTACCTCACAGAACACACTTATGGATAATTGTTGTCTAAACCCAATTCCAACGGATTCAACTCATTTCTATTGTAAGAATGTTATGAATTTTTCAAATCCCTTCTCAGAATTAAGTCAATTACGGTCAAATTATATTTCCAGTTCATTCCAAGACAATAAATCAAACATTAAATACAATATTGATAATTGGTTATTATACCCTAAACCATTGCCAAAATTTTGGAAGTTTGAAAAGGACGAAAGATTTAAAAATGAAGAATCAGAATATGATTTATCTAATCCATCTAAAAAAATTAGAAATGGATATTATATGCCACAACCATTTGACGAAGAGTATGAAAAACAAAGAAAACAAAATGTTCCTTACACTGGAGAATATTTTGATATAGAACATTATAGAAACAAAAATGTTGCTTTTAGAGATGATCATGGATTAAATCAATCATGTCAAGAGACAAGAACAATTCCAACTTTTGATAGTTTTAAAAATAATTTTGAATTTGTCATTGAAATGATTCAGAATCATACTCTTAATTCAATGTCTGAAAAGAGGTTGAGGTATTTGTTAAATAAGTTCCAGTTATTTCAACATTTAAAATCAAAATCTGAAATTTTAGAGAATAAGCAAGTTCCCTATAGAGATTTTTATAATTCCAGAAAAGTGGATCAAGATCTTTTACTTAGTGGTATATTATCACAGAGACAGTTAGGCGAATTTATTTGGGATAAAATAAATTATGAACCTGATAAGATTGTCTATTGTACTTCGGAGGGAGAGAAATTAAAAGTTGGAGATTTTTTCTTATTTGGTAAAGATGCCTGTGAAAGTTTAGATATTGGCTTAAAATTAATCGATGATGAATTTTTGGATTGGTATAGAGATATTTACTTAGTGACCTATCATATTATTAAGGTGCATGATAAACAAATTGAATCCAATTTAGTAGGAAAGGAATTACGTTATTATTTAATTGCAAAAACATTTTTAGAATTTGATAATTATATCGAAGGACAATATTTAGCTGAAATTTTGATCAAATATGCAATCCATTTGCTAGAGAAATCAAAATACCAATTGGTTCAAATTTCAATTGATTATCAATTTATGGGTAAAAATGGGGATGATAACTTTGCGGAAAATAATTGGTGGATAAAATTTTCAAAATGGATGATTAAATGGAAATTAATTTCCTACAATGTTCGTTGGAACGTTCAAATTACAAGGGTATTTTCTAAATTATTTAAATTTAATATGGTTCAAAACTTCCAAGATTATTTAGATTTATTTTTTGAGCCATTGTTTTTATGTCGTGACGATCCAGATTTACAATATTGTTTAACAACAGTGTGCTGTTTTGATGTAGTGATTAGTCAATCTGACGAATATTTATGGACTGAATTTCCAAATATAGATTTGAAACCAAAGGATTGGATCGCCAATGGTGATAACCCAACCATCTCTCACTACTTGTATTACCTTTATGCTAAACTAAGTGAATTAAACCAATTGAGGTTTAATAGCAATACAAACACTATTGTATTAAGAAGTTACTGTTCACCAAGTGCGTCGGCAAGAAGTTCACAATTTAGTGCTTCTGATCACTATTTCACAGAGAGAACTGAATCTTTGATTTGTAATCTTTTACTTTGTAATGGTGGTTTGTTACAAGGGGAATCACTTTGGACCGCACCTTCTGCCTTAGAATATTTGTTTTATTTATTCCAAATTCCAATATTAACTGCTCCATTATCATCTGTTTCATTACATCCAACTTTGGTACAGAATCCAACATCTGGAAATTTTTATATGTCAACTGAAAGTATCAAAGGTAATAAGGATATCAAACATTCAAGAGATGTTACAGTGGAGGAACAAGTTTCCTATAGAAACAATCCTTTTATGAACCTGGTTAAGATTGGATTCAGGGTTGCTATATCATCAAAGTCTGTGCTATACAATTCTTCATACACTTTGGAACCAATCATTGAAGAGTACAGTGTGGCAGCTAGTATTTATCTTTTAAATGCTGCTGATCTTTGCGAGTTAGCAAGAAATTCAGTAATTTGTAGTGGGTTTGAGGGGTTTTATAAAGCACATTGGACTGGTGTTGTTGTAAAAAAACCAGAAGGGTCTCCAATGTCAGAAACTATTGGGTTACATGATGTATGGTTTGATAAAAATGAAGATACCCGAATCAAACATAATGTTCCTAACATTAGACGTGAATATAGAATGGAAACTTTAAATCAAGAGTGGAGTTTTATTGATGAACATTTTAACTAACTTTCTTACTACCCATGTCTTTTTGGCGTTACTATATTACTTTCTCAAGCTTTATCGAGAAGAGGGGTCTGATGGTTGTTTTTAGGTAAATATGCGTTTCAATTCAAAGTTACACCCATTAAAATGAATGCTTTTATGAGAAAGTTGATTATATAGATTCGAAAATAAAAATAAGAGTTGACGGTAAATTAGGTCAGTTTTTTTATCCTCCTCTGGCCCAAGAGGTAGAGTTAAATATCATGTTAAGGGTTCAATTTTAACATGAAAACAAGTTATGATATCTCTGTCCGTCAGCTCATTTGTGAACTTGATCATTAGTCAGATCACAAAATAGGTACTTTAATTACTATAATCCTTAGATAGTTGGTAAAAATTCACTCAACCAAGTGGTCGCCAACTAATTCTTATCAAACTAAATTATATTTTTGGAGGATTTAATTTTTAACAGCACCTTAAGAATCATATCAACTCAATATTCACTGGAAAACTAAACAAGTTGACGTGGTTAAAAGATTAGTTAACATAAAATAAATGACAGTCATTTATTTATTTGAAAGGTGAAATAAATTACCGTGTGCTTTTCTGCGAGTAACACAACTCAATCACACTATCATTACAATGACCTAAAATGGATTAATCGAATAATGTTATTTATCATGTCTATATAAATCATTATTCTAAACATTTATAACTAATCATTACTCTCAAATGAATTACTGACAATTGCTATCTCAGGAATAACCATGTCCCATTTGGAACTAAGAATACAGATGTAATTGTAGTGAGTATTCGACCCTTTAGCTCAACATTGGATGAGTCTTTTCAACTATATAACATGCCTACAAGAAATATATATAAACATCGACATGAAAATGATAAAGAAAGTTAAACGAATATTATTTAAAGTTTATATAAACCATTGTATTAAATAATGTATCAATGCTAAATTATCGGAGAGACCTATTCAGAGAA
>PPON03000095.1:0-26522 GCA_003708525.3 Monosporozyma unispora | reverse complement strand
ACTAGGTTATGATATTTTTCATTTTCAAAAGGCCTGGGAAAGATAAAGGGCTTCCGTAAAAACGATATTTTGCGTTACCCGCTACTAAACTTACCTTAAAATTGAATTTCAAGATTAAAATTTCAAGCGGTTAAAATATCGTGTTTGCTTGTTTATTTACATAAAACATCTATATAGTCTCTCGATAACCTCCCTAAATTGTATAAAAAATACTGCTGTTTAACTTAGTACTATTGAAATTATCTTGCTTAAATCAAAAGGAAAAAAACGCAAGAACATCCGGATATTATCAATCTTGTTCACGCAAAGTTATACGAATCAGCTACAGTTTTTTCCAATGTAGCAATCCAACATTACCGTCATGTTACCACGGCTTTTAGTTTTGTTAATAATATTCCAGTTATTGAGTATGAGGATGAATCTGGCCCAGCTGGACATTCTTCATTTCACAGCGGGGCAATGGGAAATTTCTCGATTGATACTCTTGAAACACCTATAAATAGGGTGATCGTAAATTCTTCAACTAATGATACCTCCCATGAGCCAAGAAGGACTGTATATAGTTACCTATATGCAAGGATACCCTTAGATCGCTCTATGGATATCTGCCATGGCTCGGACTAATATTCCCGTGAGGCGTTTCCTAATTAACCTAACACAACATCTGTCTAAGTTGTATTTGTTTTTATAAGATTTTGGAGAATTTTTTAAATAAAATGTCACACTTAAAGCAGGAAAATTATGAGCAAACATATTGAATTCGAATACACTATGGAATCTATTCCAACAGCCCAATAACGTTTTTTTCTGACTAAATACGCTCTCATTGAATCTGTTTAATCTAAAATGTAGCATTCTCAATATAGATGCAGATAAACTGGATCAGTATACTTTAAAAACAAAATAATTAAACTTGTTTTTATATAAAATGGTTAACCTTATTATTTTCGAAAAAATATATATACCTCTATTTTCTATTCACACCAATTGATACTACACAGCAAATAACTAAGCAAACATATATATTGAAGAGTCCAAATTTCTTTAATTGTTGTAAGTGGCAATTAAATTCAAGGTCAAAATAAGATATCCAACCTGTACACAGAGGTAAGAGTGTGAAAAGAATTGATACACTCAAAACTGTGTTCAATATCTAGGCAAAACCTTTCACACGTACAAAAAATATTACGGAAGTTCATTTACTTTTATGTAAGGAATACACCACGTCTAGGCAAAAAAGTAGTGAACCCATGTCATAATATCATTCTTTAATTCAATGAAAAAGTTTTTTTTCAGCAAGGAAGCATAAACGCTTTTATAGCAAGTGGCTTCATTTTCCACTTGAACTAATCTCCTGACACAGGCATCAAATTTTGGTTTATCACCAATAGCAGTTAATGCTTCATGGAATTCTTCATCTTCGATATCGATTCCCTCTAATGATTTTTTAACATGGCATAGTTTGGAATCAAATTGTTTAATACTATCTTCTACATCTCTAACTCTTAATTCTAGAATTCTGACATCATAGTTTAGTTTAGCAGATAATGAATTGATTTCGGTAATGTCATTATCTATCAATTGTTGTTTATTGGAAAGTGTGGAAGATCTGTCTTGGAAATAATTAGAATTCTCCTTATATGTATCAAATTCATTTTGTAGATTTTGCAATAAGCTGCTATATCGTGTATAGTTAGCGTCACATGTAAGATCAGCAGTACAAATTTGTTCTTCATTTTCACATCTCTCCTGTCTCAATAACTTAATATCGATACGTTTTAAATCTCGGGCTAACTTTACTGTAGATGGATCAAACGGTAAATCCCATCTCTCTAAAGATTCAGATATATTAGACTGGGAATTGGAACGATAAATAAAAACATTATTATGGATATAATCATCAATATCTCTAGTACCATCATTAATAAATGGTAACGAATTTCTCCTAAAATATTCACGTTGATATTCTTGATTATTGTTATCATCAAAACTTGCATTTGGATTATCATACATTGGAAACATAGATGAAATACTCATAAATGAGGTTGACAAATTCAATGTAGGTTTATCAAAGGCGTCTTGGGTAAATTTATTCTCCACAAAATTGTTCATATTAAAGCTCGATTTTTGTCTTTTCACTGGCTCGACGAATTTCATCTTTCTTGATTTGTTTAACCTTTCAGTTCTCAACTGTAATGCTTTATCAGTATTCCCATGGTGAAAATTAAACTGAGTAAAATCTCTAGTGTTAGCAGATAGAGAGATAAATTTATTGCTATGAGATGGTTTCCACAGATAAGTTAAATCGTTATCCCCATCGTGTAAATTGGATATCAAATTATCTAAATCAGTAGTCAAAATTTCATGTGATAATCTTGCAGTGTTTGATTTCCCAGTTAAATCTTGCATCTTAGACTTAACTTTTCTTTTCAAATGGAGTAAATCCTTATTTGTACTAAATTTAGCAGTTGCCTCAAACAATTTCTCTAGCGTCATATGGTCCAGATAAACCTTCTTATCTCTACGAGTATAATTAACTTTTCTTTGGAAAAAAGCAATGGCCAAAAAAAAATCATCAATATTATGGAATGGATGTTTGGAATTCATACAGTTTTCTAATATTAACTTATAATAAACCGCCAAAGTTAAAGATACAATGGCTGAAAATGTTGCAGGATCCAATACAGCTTCATTTTTAGGCCTTTCCATACCAAAATAAAGTTTACCATAATCAATCCACCAATTATCAATTGCTGCCTTTGTGTATTCACATAATAACCCATCCTGGACATGGTTATATCTATTATAATAATGTAATGCAATTTGAACGATTTGGATAATATCAATAATGACATCATAATTATATTGATCGTTTGTAATAGTAACAACTTTCTTACTGTCATGATAAGAAGATATTTTGAAAAGATGATTGAATTTTTCAAGACATGCAGCAGAGGGATCCATTAGTAAATTAGAAGATCTACCTAGACAGTTTAAAGATTTTAAATTAAAATTAATCCTGAACTTTGACCAAACAGATTTTAAATCACCATTTTCAACGTGTAAAATGTGTAAAGATAAGGGGATGGTTGATAAATTTGTAATGAAAAGGGTACTTTGTGTCCGTTCGTTAAATTTAGGTTGCGCATATGTCAATAGTTCTTTGTAATATTTTTTCAGAATGGGTGGCCATTTTTTATAATCTATGGGCAGGACCATTTCCACCCCGTGGATAGTATCTTGTGAATTCCCCGTTAAAGAGGTAATAATTGAGGATAGTTTTCTCTGTGATACCCAATTCTCAACCAAATATATTTCGAATCCATGGATGGTTACTTCATTATAAACAATATCATGGAAGGGAGCTAATTCATTTAATTGATATATGGCTCTTGTATCGGGAAAAACAAATTTGGAATAAGGTATAGATTTATCATCCTCAATCTCAGTACCATAATCATGTGCATTTATAGCACCTGAGGGGCCATTATTTGTTTTGTAGGTAGACTTATTTCGTTGACCTCTTTTTTCTTGTTGTGCAGAGGCTTTGGGCCTTACTGGATGGTATGCATATGAGTTCGCAAGTGCTTCCGACATATTTTATAATATTTTCAGTAGTTTATAATAGACGTCTTTTGATGTTTTTTAGGATCTTGTTCGTTGTTATTTGAAAGTGATAAATAGTGATTATAAATAGTTGATCTCCTTTCTTCTCCTTGTTCGTATCAAATTTCGAAAATATTGAAAAGTTCGGAGTTTCTAAATTTTAGAGGTGGCTCTATTCAGAATAACAACAAAATATTGACCACTCAAAAGATATATGTATTATTTGACGTGACTCAATTGATAATATCAAATTAGACATGGTAAATTGAAAGAGTTATCATGGATACAAGGAGACTGTTTTTTGCTCAAGGAACACAACAAGAAAGGCAAATATACAGATGGAATAATATTTTCAAGTTATGACATTACAAATAACCATGGGGGTAAATTACCCAATCTGTATTTCACATATATTAACTACATCAGAAGTGTTGATAAAAGGAGGAAGTGTACATTTTTAGAGGATGATATGACTCGGTGTCTTCCAGAATATGAAAAGCCTTATAACTAAGATGCAGAATAGTAGGTGATATAGGTGATTATGAACTGATTATAGACCATATGACAGAGAAAGGATAACATTAGAGCTTAATAGTTGTTATCACAATGTTCAATTTTATAGATATAAAGAATAAATTTTAACAATTTTTAGACTCTTGTCTTATACAGATCAATATATCACATCAGTCCTTGGATGCACAACCTGTGAGGTCAGATGTGAATATTTATTTGTTCTACCGTTAATACTGATGAAATTTTTGTTGATCTTGGTAGTTCCACTCTAAGATTTTATGAACTGTTTAGGGTGTGGAAAGTTTTCTGAGGACACAGAGTTGACGTAAGATCTATGGAAGCGTAGCAAGCATTGAGTATTGTAAATTAACTCCAACTGTTTTTTGTAAGTCTCTATCTTTTATTCCAGTTCTAGTAGGCCAGCAAAGTGTGTATTCCATTAATATAAATATTTATCTCCAATTATGTGTGTTTGTTCCACTTATTGATACCAAAAATGCAGTTGAATGTCTCGCTCTAAGTTATCTTTATTACTCATATTAATACCTTATGTTTGATCTACAATATACCAAAATGTCTGAAAAAAAAAATCTAAAATTGGGATTGCCTTAACCCAAGCAATCAAATAACAAACAACGGAATGATATTAATAGCATATATCTCTCTCACTTCGTTGTTGTCTCTCGCATTTCGATTTCTTCTTAGCACATTGCTTTACCAAATAAAATATCAAGAATTGATTTAGTTTGACGTGTTTTTGAAAATTGACGATTTGAAAAGTTTCATAAAGAACACTTAGTAAATATTGAATACTGATAAAGAGGATATACTCAGATACTGAAGCAAGCCTTATACTTATTATTACACTCCTCTATTTAAACAAATGATTATTGAAGATTCAGATAGATATGGTATTGTCGTAGATGCAGGTTCGTCTGGTTCTAGAATCCATATTTACAAATGGCAAGATCCAAATACCATCTCCATAAATTGTAAAGAAGCACATTCTGTCCCTCAAATTTATCAATCGAATGATTGGGTTTATAAAGTTTCACCTGGGTTATCAAGTTTTGAAGATCATCCCAAAAAAGCATTCTCAAAACATATTAAACCATTATTAAAATTCGCAGAATCTGTTATACCGCATAATCAAATTAAAGATACCCCTATTTTCATTCAAGCTACAGCGGGTATGAGACTGTTAAAACCAAAGAAACAACAAGAAATCTTACAAAATGTTTGTAAGGGAATTAAAAAATCAACAGATTTTTTGTTAACTGATTGTGAGTCACAAATTCAAGTCATTGATGGTGAAACTGAAGGTATATTTGGTTGGCTAAGTTTAAATTATCTTGGTGGTTATTTCAATAATTATGATCCAACTCAATCAAAACATTTCACTTATGGGTTTATGGATATGGGTGGTGCATCTGCACAAATTGCCTTTGAACCAAGTGATAAAAATGAAATCTCGAAACATAGAGAAGATATTGCCAAAATTAATTTAAAAAGTGTTAATGGTGATACTCAGGAATGGAATGTCTTTGTTAGTACATGGTTGGGCTTTGGTGCCAATCAAGCAAGACAAAGATATCTAGCACAATTAGTTAATGCATTACCAGAAAATACAAATAATTATGATGATGATGATTTTAAAACAAGAACTTTATATGATCCATGTATGCCTAAGGGCTATAAACATGAATTTGAATTTAAAGATACAGATTTTACGGCTGTTGGGCAAGGTGATTTTGAACAATGTACAAAATCTATTTATCCATTGTTATTGAAAAATATGCCATGTCATGATGAACCATGTCTTTTCAATGGTGTTCATACACCCAAAATTGATTTTACTACTGATAGGTTTATTGGTGTATCAGAATATTGGTATATACCAAATGATATCTTTAAATTAGGCGGGCCCTATGATTTTGATAAATTTAATAAAGGTGTGGAACAATTCTGTAATACTCAGTGGGACCTATTACAAGATAGTAACAAAAAGGGTGATTATAATGGTATTCCAGATGAATTCCTAGCTGCATCCTGTTTTAAGAGTACCTGGATATTGAACATTTTACATGAAGGGTTTGAAATGCCAAAAAATAAAGCAATTGATTCTCAAAATGATGCTACGGATAATGATCCAGTTTTCCAAAGTTTAGCTGATATGAATGGTACAGAAATTTCGTGGACGTTAGGAAGAATTCTCTTATTTGTCTCTGGAAGTATTACCAGAGGTAATAAAGTTGATAATGTTGGTATTTTCCCCAGCAAGATTGAAGCAGAAACATTTGGCAAGACATTTATATCAGGTACGTTGTTGAAAGGTAGTAGTATAAATAAATCTACTAGTAATTTTTTCATTAATTTGATTGTAATCGTGGTAATTTTATCTTTGTTTTATTATATCTTCGTTTATCAAAAGATGCGTGTTAGATATGTTCATATCTCAAAGTTACACAATATTGTTAATTCCATCACCAGAAATTATAGAAATAGAGGTAAAGGTCCATCTTATGAAGCATTATCAAAGTTAGAAGAAGGAGTATATGATAAAGCCACACAAAGGGTCATTGATGATGAAAGATTTATTTCAAGAAGTCAAAGTACGGGCAACTTGTCCATGAATTCCCCAATTAATGGTACAGTAAATGGCAGATCTCAAAATAATGACAAAGAACAATCACCATTTATGAGATCAAACTCTAGAGGTAACACTGTGGGACCAACAAGCTTCCAAATGTCTGATTTCAATAAGAACAGGCCACAAGATCACAGTGCTTAGTGATTGACTCTCATTTTACTGTTTTTTTAATAATTTTGTTTCTGTATATTAGCCATAATTTTATAGATATAGATTCAATGCGATATCAAGAGGAGACAACTTCATCAGTCAAGTTATCATCTCTTCTGGTGTCTCTTGTTATTGTTAACGCTCTTAACTTTTAAAGGTCTCGTTGTGGACGATTTAAAGCTTTCCAGATTCTTATTATGAAAATTTGAAAATTAAGCGATGCGATGAGATGAGCTTTGAAAAAATTTTAACATTAAAAAAAAGTTACTTCTATAGTGATTAGCTACTAATTGATGAAGATAGCTAAAGGAACCACACAAGCACATAGTCAGCAATGGTGAGAGTTAGAAAGAGAACTTCCAAGAGAACCTCCACTCGTATGAGAGAAGGTATCAAAAAAAAAGCCTCTGCTCACAGAAGAAAGGAAAGAAAGTTTGCTAAAACTGATGTGACTTGGAAATCAAAGAATAAGAAGGATCCAGGTATTCCAGCTTTATTCCCATACAAGGCCAAGATTTTAGAAGAAATTGAAGCTAAGAAACAAAGAGATTTAGAAGAAAAGGATGCTGTGAAACAAAGAAAATTAGAAGCTAGACAAAGAGCTCTAGAACAAGGCCAAGCTGTTGACATGAATGATGATATGGAAGATGAGGAAGAGGGTGACGGTTTAGCTGCCTTAGTGGAATCCGCTCAACAAGCTGCTAAGGAATATAATGGTGAAGGTACTGGTAATGGTGTTGACTCTTCTGTTGGTCAAAAACCTTTAGATGTTGTCGACTATAATATTAACTTCTATGATGATGAAAGTGAAGAAGGTGAATCTGAATTAGAGAAATCTAGAAAAGCTTATGATAAAATTTTCAAAACTGTTGTTGATGCATCTGATGTTATTCTTTATGTTTTAGATGCTAGAGACCCAGAAGGTACCAGATCTAGAAGAGTGGAGGAAGCTGTTTTACAAAGTCAAGGTAAACGTTTGATTTTAATTTTAAACAAAGTGGATTTAGTTCCACCATATGTGTTAGAACAATGGTTAAATGTTTTGAAATCTAGTTTCCCAACTATTCCATTGAGAGCTGCTCCAGGTGCTACCAATTCTTCTTCATTCAACAAGAAATTAACTCAATCTGTTACTGCCAATGCTCTTTTAGAATCTTTGAAAACTTATGCCAACAATAGTAAATTAAAAAGATCTATTGTGGTAGGTGTCATCGGTTATCCAAATGTCGGTAAATCTTCTGTTATTAATGCCATTACTTCTCGTCGTGGTGGTCAATCCAAGGTTTGTCCAGTCGGTAACCAAGCTGGTGTTACCACCTCATTGAGAGAAGTTAAGATTGATAATAAATTAAAGATTCTTGATTCTCCAGGTATTTGTTTCCCAAGTGAAACTAATGGTAAGAAGACTAAAGTAGAACATGAAGCTGAATTAGCTTTATTAAATGCTTTACCTGCTAAATTTATTGTGGATCCGTACCCATCTGTCTTAATGTTAGTTAAGAGATTATCTAAATCTGATGAAATGACCCAAAGTTTCAAGAACTTCTACGAAATTCCACCAATTCCAGCTCCAGATGCTGATACATTCACTAAACATTTCTTAATTCATGTGGCTCGTAAAAGAGGTAGATTAGGTAAAGGTGGTATTCCAAATTTGGCTAGTGCTGGTTTATCTGTCTTAAATGATTGGAGAGATGGTAAATTCTTAGGTTGGGTTCTTCCAAAGGCCTCTAAGGTTTCATCTGAAGATTCTACTTCTGCTTCAAACAGCACAATTGCCAGTGGTGCTACTGGTGCTCCAGCCAAAACTGAACAAACTACTATTGTCACTGAATGGGCTAAAGAATTCGATTTGGATGATTTATTTGGTAATTTAGATAAAGCCATAAGTAATTCAAAAAAAGAGGATGAAATGGAAGAGTAAAGAGACGTAGTTTTTTCATAAAGAAATAAATAATTCAGATATAGGTATATCTCATCATTTTGTATAATATAAATTGGAAAAAATCTTTAAACAACAAATTTTGTATGTGTGATTTTTGAGCTTTTCATATCTGAAACTTCATGAAGTAAAATTATGAGCTCAAGTTTAGTTGAACAACTTTAGATTGTAACCTAAATAGAAAAAGGACCAATGAGATTTCTAGAGATATGTATGGATATTTGATATGATGAATAATTATAAGATTGGAGATAGAGTACAGATTGGGGCTGACTTATGTACCATAAAATATAGCGGAGAAATTGATAAGTGGCCTGGCTCTATTACATACGGTTTAGAATGGGATAATCCAACAAGAGGGAAACATTCTGGGAGTTATAATGGACATCAATTGTTTCACACATCAGTGGCAGGGTCTGGATCTTTCATTAAAAGAACAGTTTTGCTCAAAAAATCGGTTCCAAATAAAACAATGTGGGAAGCATTACAAGAAGTATATGGAACTTCCAATGAATCTATAAGTGAAGATAATACGGATATCACATTTAATAAGAAACATGTAGAAAGTTTTGGATTCCAAAGATTGAATAATATGAATAGTGATTATTGGAAATTGAAAATAATAAGTTTGAATAAAAAGAATATTAGTAAAATCAGTGATCCCAATATAGATGGTAAGGTTACTTTGGATGTGAAATGTTTGGATTTGGGCTTTAATTGTTTTTCAGATATTTCAGAATTGACCAAATTTGCTGAATGTTGTCCAGATTTACAAGAATTAAATTTATCGGGAAACCGTTTCAGCATCAATAATTATGACCATTCTAAAATCGTCACCGTCACACAAGTGAAAAGACTATTTATTGCATCATGTAATATCGGAAAAGATTCATTGAGTTTGGTATTAAAATTATTCCCAAATTTAGAGTTTTTAGATCTAAGTTTAAACCGCCTAACTGATGATGATATTACTGATATGCCTTTTCCCAAAAATTTGAAAGAACTAATATTGAGTGACAATAAATTTAAGAATGTTCCAACAAATAAATCTCTTTTGAGACTGCAATACCTTGATCTATCCTTCAACTTAATTGAACTACCTCTGAAGAGTTACAATATTTTTAAAACTTTATTGACACTAGATATTTCTAATAACAAGATATCCAGTTGGGCAGTAATTGATCAAATAAATATAATATTTCCTGTTTTAAATACAATCAAGATAAACAAAAATCCAATTGTAGGAAGTTTGGAGGAACAAGACCGAGATGATGATACCACATATTACCAGGTAATTGCAAGATTAGGAAAAATTAAACATATTGATGGGTTATTTATATCTGGCGAACTTAGGGAAACTGCAGAATCCTACTTTATGTTTAATATTTATAAGAAGAGTTACGTAATGGGTACTAATCTGGAACGATGGGATTATTTGAGCGTGCACTATCAGAATCAACCCAAACCACGCCTCATATCTTCTTCGAATACTTTTCTTTCTGATTCCATACTACGGTTAAATATCAGAGACGTTACAGGATCTCAGAACTTTACAGTTTATATGCTCGACATACGAAGTGTAAGGGTGCTAAAAGGTAAAATTGCTTCTTTGACACACTCATGCATTCTTTCAATAAAATTATACCTCTCTGATTCCCTCAATGGGAAGCAATATCTCGATAAAGATTTTGTAAGAATTAAGGACTACTATATAACCTCTGGGTGTGATATATATTACGAACAAATATAACTGATTCGTATTATTGTGTACTATTATAATTTGATTATAGCTTAATTTATAGACATATACTTAAAATGTTTTTTTCTATTAGATATAAGGGCAAAACTATAAAAGGCGAGATAACCTTCCTTAATCAAGGTTGAAAGACCAAAGTGGATCACCTAAATGATGAATTAATTCAACACCATGACCCTTGTTAATACTTTTAATATTTTCGGTACTCATTAATAATTTACCAATCGCTAAAGCATGATCTTTATTTTCGGCATTGATGATCACAATGGAATCTTTTTCATAACCTGGAGCATCTGGTAATTTTGCACCAGCAGAGGTTAAACCAGGACACATAATATTTGCACCAGAGATAACAAATTTAATGGCACCTCTATCCACTTGCACAGTTGGATAAGCTTGTGGAAATTTATGAACAAGTCTTAAACTTGGGATTAATTCGTCAAACTTTTGGAAAAATAAAACTTCACCATCTACAGTGTATAATTGGATCTTATCTTCACATTTGATTAACTCAATATGACTTTTCTTTGGGATTAATTCATCAATTACAGGCTCAAGAGCAGGGTATTGAGCAACTAATTTAGATTTTAAAGTTCTTTGAATAGAGGACTTAACTTTGGAACGAGAATGGATATCTTCTTTAGAGAATCTGGAAATAAAAGAATGGATAGCGTGTAAAAGATACAATCATGTTAGTAATGGCTTTTTACTGTAAAAGAAAAAATGTGCATGGGGTGTATATTAGCATTTTCAAACTTCATAGAACTGAAAGAAGCTAAAGAAACTTGAGCGAGCGAAAGCTGTCAAGCACATATTAAACATACTTTTTGAACATTATATGCAGTGATTGTTCTGGTTTCAATGATAAGTTGTACTCCTTGTAACGTGGTTCTAATTTGCGATATCAATCGTTGCAATATTCTATAAACTTTCTTTACAGTTAAATTTTCAATTCCAAAATTTAAAGAATGAAAAATTTAAAGAAAGAGCAATTCATTAACTTCAAACAAAAAGTGTTCATTAAAGTGATTTAAGTCTAATTAAGTTATATGGGGTATATATAGCCTTGTCTATTCTTTGTAATTCTCGAATGAACCGATGATATCGTTCTTGTTGAATTTGACACGAACACCACGATAATGCTTATCAACCAAAGTGTATAATTTCAAACATAAGGACACGGTTTGACCTTGTAAAGTAGACCATAACTTATCCCTTAGGGCATTATGTATCATTTCTGGTTGTTCAATGGTAATATCGTTCAACATATGTTTGTGTAGTTTACTAACCAAGTTGTGAATATCATCAGATGTGTAAGCATTTAATATAATTTCCAAATTTTGTTTACTGTAAGCCCCCCATTGAGATACAGAGGCAGAAGTAGAAGGATTTGTCTCATCAATATGAGTAGCACCATCAACAAAGCCTTTTAATTTTGGCATAGAATTTTGTAATAGGTGACCTGCATATTTAACTCTTTCATTGTCAAAGGTTTCTTTACAGGTTTGTAGTAACTTATCAAGGGTACCATCTAGTCTGGTGTTTAACATCGTTAGTAACTCTATCAACCAATTATAGTTTGTTAACAGGGTGATAGTCTCTACTAAAGAAGTTTCGTTAAGTAAGTGCTTACTCACAGATGAAATCTTCTGTGGAGCCTTCCTTTGATCCAATAAGTCAATCACAATTTTCAAAGTATCAGAATATGAAGTCAATAAAAGTTGACAAGTTTGGGTTTCAGTGAAATCAACATTAGTATAGGTTTTTATGACACAGGATAATGAGTCCCCAATGTTTTTAACAAACAGTGGGAAACCAAACACAGGGGGTAAAAGTTCTTTGTTAAACTCGTTCGATAAAATTCTCTCAAAAGAGAGAGATTGAGCATTCATGAAATCAGTCCAAAGATTTTGTAATTGCATAAATAATCTCTTGAATGCAGTGAATAAGAATTCTTGATTTGAAGATTCTAATAATTTGGTCTTTTCTTCTAAGATAAGCATAATCGATGGTTGAATACTCAAATTAGCCTTGGCTAAATCATTTAAGAAAGAACTTAACTCAGAAATTATTGGCTGGAAAATCTTGGCCACCATATTCATCCCAATTAAAGCAGATTCTCTATCAGAATCCATGCGATTGATTTGATCTAAAGAAACGACTCTAGTGCTTGGGTCGCTATATTTAGCCACATAATCAGTAAAAGAAAGATTAGATTTAATGTGGAAAAATGCATTCGCAAAATTTTGATAGATAATACAATGTTGTTGAATGAAATTCAATGTGTCTAATATTTCAGAAAGGAATGATAGATAAACAGGATCGCTAAATGTAACTTCCCTGGTTTCTTTGAAATGTTGCCATTGGGCTAATAAAGATTCAAGATTACCTTGTTGTAGAATACCCTTTTCTGGGGTTAATTCAATCTGCAAGCCATGACAAATTTGTTTATACATTTTAGACCATAATCCATTGTAAACCACTTGAATGTTTTTGTTCCAGTTTTCGACAATGGTATTAAACGAGTCACTAGAGATTTCTTTACAGAAGGAAATTAATGGAGCATATACCAATAGTCTTTGTAGCGTACTGATTAATTGTTCATTGGTACCATCTATCTTTATACCAGAAAATAGGGTACCCATTTCATCCACCAATCTGGTCAAAAACCTGTCAGTGACCTTTTCGTAGTAAATGTGTCTCTTTTTCATGGCTTCCATATCTCTTAAATCGTTTTCCTCGTCATTAGTTTCACCATTAATAGCTTTTAAAGCCTTTGATAGAGAGCTAAGTTGAGTCTCCATCCAAGGAAGATTTCTTTCCCTAATAGGACATTTAAGAAGTTCATTCAAAGTAGCTTCATCCAGTGAAACAGTATTTAACAAGTCTGATAGTGTAGACCATAATAACTTCTTGTTTGCGCTTTCCACTTGGAACCCATTATCTTGTCTTTCTACAAAGTCAATATCCTGGGCTAGGTTATTTAAATCCATTAAAAATAAGGAGAAAGCAGGATTCATCCTTGAACACTCCTGTTCGACATTTTCTTCATACCTCTTTAAGAACATTCTAATATCTTGTAAATTCAACAGATCTTTATTGAAAGTATGTTCAGTCTCGACTAAT
Source organism: Monosporozyma unispora (assembly GCA_003708525.3). NCBI lineage: Eukaryota > Fungi > Ascomycota > Saccharomycetes > Saccharomycetales > Saccharomycetaceae > Monosporozyma > Monosporozyma unispora. The sequence goes on along the minus strand of PPON03000095.1, from coordinate 12,779 downwards.
TTGGCATCCAATCTTGCAATAAGCTGATCAGCATCATCATCAACCTCCCAATTGACATCAGTTAAAGCTTCTAATAAAATTTCATCTGTAACATCAATTTTTTCTGTTTTATGATTTGAGGTAGCTGCAGCCGGATTTACGCTTTCATCTGTCATATTAGGTAGGTTAGGATGATCTTCTTCCTGAATAGTCGTAACTTCATGATATTGATGTGGAGATAGAGGTGGTTGATCAAAAGTTTGACTATATCTTACTTCATCGCCCGCTTCAAATGATAGGTCATTGGCATTTCCACTTGCTTGGGTCACGTCAACATCTGAATTATTATCGTTTGCTACTCTGTATTGAATTTGATCTGTAGGTTCTTCATCACTGATTTGATCCAATGGTGTTGCATATGCATCAGTTTGATCATTAGAATATTGAGAAGGTGATTGTTTGGTCTGATGATAATCATTTACAGGAGCATCATTTAAATCTGGTTCACTATTGTTTTCTTCAAGTTTATGACCTGGTGTGAGGTGAACAGTTTTGACTTCTTTAAAAACTGGTTCTTCGTTATATTCCGTCCTCTGTAGTTCATTATCCATTATTGCAGACTGCATTTGGCTTTCGATATTTTCACCTAACATGGCGTTCAAATCATCCATAAGGTTATCATTCAAATCTTGAGGTTGGATATAGTCAGCAGCCTCCTTGCCACTTGAGACGAAAGGTTTTGTTCTAGTATCAGATAAAGTATTACCATAGTTAACTTTATCGTAACTAGTTGGTTCTGAATATTCATCCTCTTCACGTCTTGGTGATGGATATCCGTCATTTGCTTCATAATACTCATCATTACTGGTACGATTCCTAGATCTAATCGCGTTATATGGATGAGATTCGTGTCCATGTTGTTGTAATTGTTCCTTTCTTAAACTATGCCTTGGGTCTCTTGGAGATGGAACCAATTCCAGTTCTGGTTCTGTGATTGGAACAGACACGGGTGTATTACGACTAATTTCATTTAGAGTTGTATGAGTCGAATATGGAGTCTTATTCAAAGAAGAATGGCTAGGTTTAATTGGAGATGCCCCGGATTGATAGCTGCTTCTTCCTTGATTGTTATGATCGTTTGAATTTATATCTCTTTGTGATGAACCCATATTTGTTCTAATTGGGGACACATTAGCATCCCTTCTAGCTGGTGATCTGGTCTGTTGTTGAGCACTAGGCATCATTACCGGTACAACGGCGGAAGCCTGTGACTGTTGTGGGTATTGTTGTTGCTGCGGCTGTTGATACTGAGGCTGTTGATACTGAGGCTGTTGTTGTTGAGGTTGGTATTTTTGTGGTTGTTGGGCCATTTGTTGCTGTGGTTTGGGTTTATTTTCAGTCTTAGCCTTCGGGTGTATGACAGCTCTTTCGTAACTCTTCTCATCTAAGTAAAACATGGCTAAATCCCAATTAACCAATTCGGGAACATGGCCTTCGAAGATTTGACTAAAGATCTTTACTAAGGTCTTTACGAACACAGTTCTTTCCTTAGCAGAGTTTGTCTCCCAATAATATTTCTTACCAAGAGTTAATATAAACCCTTCTGAAATTTCTGTGTCCTTTTCAATTCTACTCAAATCCTTTAATTGCCAAGTTCTACCAATTTGGAATGAACCATCAGCATTTTCACGAGCTTTATGAATTTGAATGGTATTTTGTGAGGTTGCTAAAGAACTTAATATCAACACTCTTTTTTTCTTATATTCTAATTTAGAATCTGCCCCAGGCCTGGAACTTGGATATTTAGCATCTTCAATGATTCTAACATGAGTCATATAATTATTTGGTGCAGCATCGGTTTTTGAAGCAGGTCTACTAAAACAAGAAGAAATAATACCTCGTCTATCTCTTTCGTATTGTTCAGCTAAAAAGTTGGAACTTTGAGACGAATTGGAAGATCTTGAAGTGTTTCTCTTATGTGTCTGTGTAGAACCTGTGACAGGAGGTGGAACAGGCCCATTATGAGTGTTTGAGACACTTGACCCAGAAATTGTTCTCTTATGCACTGTGCCAGATGTTTGGGAATGACGATTGTGATGACTACGTTGATGAGAATCATCTTTTGACGCTTCTCTACTGTGATTCCCCCTCTTGAAAGGAGATATGGCTCTCTTCATAGTTTTTGTATACAGATCGAGGCGTTACAGGATAAAATCAAAATAAATAAACAATAAGACTAGCGAATTGTCAATGGAAAAAAAAAGGGAAATTGGAAAACACAACTCTTACTTCTCTTAAAACTTATCAAAATACCACTTACACTTACTCAATTGATCTATACTTGGTTGTTTTGTAGTTCTTATGGCTCTTCAATCTCAAGGGTAATCCACTGTATTCAAACCTCTTTCTCACTTCTTTATTTTGACATTTCTCAATATTTCAGTGCTAATGAGCGTTACCCGTCAAAACTGAAAAAAATTTGAAAATGGGTATTGCTCGAATTTAAATATCGATAAGAACTCGATCGTGTTCACTTTGGAGATGAGGAGTTCTTGAAGAAGAAGAAGAAGAAGAAAGAAGGAGAAGGATAACAAGACATAACGTCAACTCAATCAAATATAACCATGGATTTCAACGCTTTAGCCCAACAATTTACTGAATTTTACTACAACCAATTCGATTCCGACAGAACTCAATTAGGTAACTTATACAGAGATGAATCTATGTTAACTTTTGAAACCACTCAATTACAAGGTGCCAAGAATATTGTTGAAAAATTAGTTTCTTTACCTTTCCAAAAAGTCTCTCACAGAATCACTACTTTAGATGCTCAACCAGCTTCTTCTAACGGTGACGTTCTTGTTATGATTACTGGTGATTTATTAATTGATGAAGAACAAAATCCACAACGTTTCTCTCAAGTTTTCCACTTGATCCCAGAAGGTAGTTCTTACTACGTTTTCAACGATATCTTCCGTTTAAACTATTCTGCTTAGATTCTTTCTCAATATAACGAAATATACAAATAACTTATATATTTGCTTTTTTTATATTGCTTTTAAACTAAGAATATACGTACATAAATAAAAACTCACTGTTGCTTTTTACATAAAAAATGCTTAGTCGATCAGTTGGTAATCTCTTTCAAGATATATCTTCTTTCAGCTCTAGAAGATTTGATACATTTCCCCACACCAATATCTTGAGCAATCAATTCATCTACTTTAGTAGATTTGTGAATATATTCAATTAATTGATCAAAATCAATTTGGAAAGTACATGGGATACGAACCACACCATTGTCATCCAAGATAATTAAATCTCCCGAATTGATACAAATCTTAAGCCCATCAGAAGTTAAGATATGTAAAGTTTCATCCACGGACACTGGTTTCAAATTGGTATTACTTGAACATGTAGAAACGCCATAACTGTACATGGGAAAACCTAATTCTTGTAATTCCCCAACATCACGCACACGGGCTAATACCACAGCACCACGACATTTTAAATATTGTGCTCTCTGAGCGTTTAATCCACCAAAGATAGCAGTAATTGGCTTCACGTATGGTGCAGTAGTTAGTTGTAATTCTTCAGCAAGCCCACTAACCAAAATAGACTCCTCAGGAATCTTATCGATGTAGTTAACAGTAGGTTTGTCAGTAAATTCGGGATCTTCAGTAGACACATATTTCACAGTGTAAGCTCTTCCCACAATACTTTTCTTACGATCTTTAGCACTTGCTCTAAGCTCCAAATTTGGAATAAACCCGCCGTTGGGGATTTTATAAAGGTTTAGTAACCCATCACTAATATCACAAGTAGCAAAGGTTTCTAGGGCTTCAATAATTTGTTGGTCGTTTCTCTTAATGAACATGTTTATATAATATTTAAATAAAAAAAATAAAGTGTGTATTACTTGGTTACATGTAAGAATTTATCCTCGAGAAAAAAAAGAAACAGTATATCCTAAGGAGTGGTATACAATTTACATTAAAAAACAAGATCAAACAGAGAAATCAGAGCCACCTTTATAATGATATTCAATAAGTTAAAACAAGGAAACTGTCAGTAGGGGTTATTGTAATCAAGTTGCCTATAAATCTCGGAGTTTTTATTGGTTTACAAACAGTAATATTATTAAACAATATAATATATTATCAAATTATACAAAGATATAATACATAATTACCTTTAAATATTTGGTAATGGTGGTGGAGGTGGAATACCAGCTGGTGGACCGGAGGTGACATTATTGGCATCTTCAAATTCCACACCTGTTTCTGAATCTACGGATTCTGGAATAGACAACACATCATCATTATCTTGATCCTTACTTGCAGGTTCATCCATGGCTAAGACATTAGCTGGCAAGGTTGGAGGTGGTGGTAAAGTATGAGATGTAGTTTGTGATGTGGGGTCAGCAACACCTGGATGTGGTGGTGCCAGTGGCACAGGTGGGATTGAACTCACTGGGTTGCTTCCTGGAACACTTGGAATAGGTGGTGCAACTGAGACAGGTGGAGTATAAGCATCTTGAACACTTGGCACTGGTGGAGCAACTGGTACTGGTGGAGTTACAGTGGGCACAGGCGCAGCTACTGGTACTGGTGGAGTATAAGAATCCTCAACACTTGGTACAGGTGGAGCCAGAGGGACAGGTGGAGTATAAGCATCTTGAACACTTGGCACTGGTGGAGCAACTGGTACTGGTGGAGTTACAGTGGGCACAGGCGCAGCTACTGGTACTGGTGGAGTATAAGAATCCTCAACACTTGGTACAGGTGGAGCCACAGGGACAGGTGGAGTAGCAATTGAGACTGGTGCATAGGCTTGCTTTTGAGGGGTTGCAACTTCTTGTTCGGTTTCTACAACTAAAGCAGGTGGTAGAGCTAAAGTTATAGTAGCGGCACCAACATTTGGATTTTGAGGAACTACTGGAGCTGGAGAATAACTTCGGGTTGGAACAGGTACAGCAACAGATTCTTTAATCTCAACATTCTTATTAGCATCATTTTCATCATCAGACCAGTCATCATCATCTTCGTCACTATCATTAATACCTCTTTGAATTCTTCTTTGAGCTTCAGCCGCTTTGGAATCAAAAGCAGAAGTGGAACTAACAGGCGATGGCTTAAAAAATGGATTTCTTTTTTCAGTGGCTACTGGTTCGGCATTGTTAATAGCAGGTGTTGTAGTTTGAGATGGAGATGGAGAAATAGTACCTTCAGCAACAGGAAGAGTTGGTGGTGGTGGGATGAAGGAGCTCTCTTGTGAAACAGAAGATTGGGCTAAAGTTGGGTTAGTGTTTTGAGCTTGAGGAACTGGTGTAATTGGCACGATATCATCATCAGAATCTTCAGCTTGAGCATCTGCTAACTGTTTACGTAATTCAGCTAATCTCTTTTCCTTTTCAGCCTTCTTCCTTAACTTCAATTCTTGTAACTTTTCTTTTAACTTTTTTTCCTCTTCATCTTCACTATCATTTTCATTTTGAACTGAAGATGCGTCAACTGGAACTACATGTTGTTGGACCGGTGTGCTGTCACTGGCTGTTTGAGCTGAAGATGATTCTGGAACAAATGGTGACTCTTGTTTAAAAGATACATCTTCAGCAGAGACAGTACCATGTCTTGAACGGCTTGCACGATCACCACTGCGGTTTAAACCAAATTTGGCCAGACGTTCTTTCATTCTCTTATGTGCTAGCTCTTTCTTTTGAGAGGCGCTATCTTCAGATTTTGATTCTGGCTTAGTACCCCTGGAAGTTTCATTTCTGAAAGACTTAATGTTTAATTGATGAACAACGTTTTGGGTTTCTGGTTCTAAACCAATACCAAATTCCCATCTTTCAAATGCTGCACCTTCATTATCTAAAGCCTTCCCAATTAAGAAAGATTTCAAAGATGCAGAAATTTCGGAGATAGATGTTTTCACATCATCAATGACTTCTTGATTAGAATCACCTTCCTTCTTAATTTTGCCGATTTCTTCATTGAATTTAACAGATTCATCTTCGTCAGTAGCGCCAGATTGTTTACCAGTTAAAGTAGCCATTCTGGATCTTAATAAAGCTCTACTCTTAGCCTTCTTTCTATCATTTTCAGTTATTTCACCATTAGCACCAGTACCTGTAATTGAACTTGGGTTTTTTAATCTAAATAACTTGATTTTAGCATCGGTGATTTCCTTTTCAACATCGTTAATTTGAGCGAAAAGAGTTGGAATTTTAGTAAAAACATTTTCAAATCGCGTTTGAAGATCAGACGAAACAGTTGAATTTAAAGTGGGGGGAATAATGTTCTTCAATTCACTCTGTAACTTTTCAATTAATTTCAATTCATCAGATAAAGATGAAGTGGATTGAGCGGTGGCTTGAACAGGTTCTGGGCTCACTCTAGTAGCCGTTTGTTGAGCTGTGTTAGCTTTAGTTGAAATATCATCAATCGGTGGATACTTAGATTCAACACTTTCAGTAGAGGAAGTAACTTCTTGCTTTTCTCTCTGAGGAGACGCTTTCTTCTCTTCAGTGTTAGTAGTAGAAAAGACTTTTCTACGGTTTCTAAATGTGGGTAAAACATCTTCTTCATCATTATTTTTGAAGTTCAAGGCATTAATCTTTGATTGACTAGTAATACTGTTGTCATCATTTTTCAATTGATTTTTGACATTATCTAAAATTTGGTTACTTGATGGAATCAAACTTGGTGGCAATCTATTTGGTAATGGGTTACCGTTCAACTTTCTGTAAACTAAATGCATACCAAGAGCAAACTCTTGTTTATTTAATTGACCACTGTTATTAATGTCACATAAATTCCAAATATGTTCTAGATCCGATCTGTTTAACCCAGATTTTCTGAAAATTTCTACAGCAGTTGGAGAATCTAATAAACCTTTACCTTGAGAATCATAGGTTTGGAAAATATTATAGAATAAAGATTTCTCTTCAGGAGTAATTCTATCGTTATCAGTATTATCCATAGCAGTCATTTTATTGGAAAAATTAGTTTGAGAGTAAATTTCATTGTTACCAAATCCAGTCTTTTGAGCCATCAAGGGCATTGTTGGGTTGAAATTAGATGGTGGCAAGTAACCAGTAGCTTGTGCTTGTAGCATTTGTTGTGGTTGTTGTTGCATAGGGACTTGTGGTTGCATTGGAGCTTGTTGTTGTTGACCAAAAGTTAATGGAGGCATCATCATATTACCAGTTTGCGTTTGGTTTAATTGTGGTTGATAACCACCAGTAACTTGAGGTTGAATAGCACCGCCAGTTAATTGTGGGGGCATCCCAAAACTAGTTTGAGGCATCATTTGACCACCAGTGATTTGATTAAGCATACCCCCACCAGTAATTTGAGCTGGCATCCCAAAACTAGTTTGAGGCATCATTTGACCACCAGTCATTTGGTTAACCATACCTCCTCCAGTAATTTGAGCAGGCATACCAAAACTTGTAGATGGCATTAACCCAGTTGGTTGTGGTTGTAAAGTGGAAATACCAGCAGTAATCATTTCATCAAAAGGTGTCTTTGAAGCATTGTTACTGGAAGCAATACTCAAACTAATGGCATCGATGAAGCTGTTAACTTCGTTCTTGGTTTTAGTTTCTAGTTCATATGGAATTGAATCACCTTGTAAAACATTATTGATTAAATGCATGGCTAAGGCAAATTCGGGAAACAATAATTCACCAGCTTTGCTTGTATCACAAAGGGCCCAAATCTTAGCTAATTGAGATGGTTGAAGACCAGATTTTAATAAAATAGCTCTACAATCGGTACCGGTAATGGTATTTGAACCAGGTTTAACAACAGATCTAAACAAAGTTTCAAATTTAGCTTGATCATTAGCAGTAATAAAGGACAATCTCATGGCTGGAATCTTAACATCATTGTTTAACCCACTATTAGCAAAAGAATTAACAAACCCAGTGGCAGTTGGTTTCAAAGGCTCTAATGGAACTTGAGATTGTTGAACATAAAACCCAGTTTGTTGTGGTAATAAAGGTTGTTGTGGGACTTGTAATTGATTAGTCACCTGAGGTTGTAAAGTTTGGGTCATTTGTTGAACTTGCATTGGGTTAGTAACTTGAGTTTGAAGTTGAGGTTGAGATGGAGTCAAAGTTGGATAATAACCAGTACCTTGTGGTTGTAACTGAGGTTGTTGAGCTTGTGGCTGTTGTTGTTGTGACATATTAGAATAATACCCAGTACCTTGTTGTTGTAGAGGTTGTGTCACTTGAGATTGAACTTGTTGTGGTTGTTGTTGAGTTTGCTGATAATTTTGCATCCCCCCCAATTGAGTAGCTTGTAAATTTGCATTTTGTTGTGGTTGTTGCATACCCATACCATAGGTTGGTTGTTGAGGTTGTTGCATAGCACTATAAGAAGGTTGCATCTGTTGTTGAGGTTGTTGTTGTTGGAAAGCATTTTGTTGTTGTAATTGAGGCTGGGATTGTGGTTGTGGTTGTTGTGGCTGTTGTGGTTGTTGTTGATAATAACTATCACCAGTTTGATAGCGAATATTTTGTGGTTGACCTTGATATGGATTATACATCTTACTCAAGGTTTCAATCAATGTGATCCTGGTTATTGTTAGAATGGAAATGATAGATAAGTGATTGTAATAGTGAACTTTATCTTTAAATTGGCAGTTTTTCGCTTTTCAATTTCCAAGCGATTTTTTTTGAAATTTTGACTTAACTTGAAATGGAAGCATTGTTTATCCTTTTAGGTAAAGATATTGGAGTGAAGAGAGAAAGACAAAAAGGATTTAAAGAGATTGAAAGAGTAAACCATTCTAATATTAAATAAGTTATTTTTATTAAATAGTAATCCCATTTTTTAAATGAATTGAGTTTAAGTCATGTAAAAGAAAAAATGCGGAGTGTTAATTTAAAATTCACTAAATTACAATTTAGAAGTAGTGTTACAATAAAAATAGTTAGAATAAAGTTTTGAATAAACAATTACATTGAAATAAAAAATAAGTTCTAGATTAAAATTATGAATTATATTAAAAAAAAATGGGTAATCTTGCCGATATTTTAAAGCAATGACATAAAAGTTTTGAGTGAAAATTAACATATATCCTCAATATAGAATAAAAATGTAAGTGAAAGATAATAATTAAACAAGTTAACTTGATTATAAAATTAAAAGAAGTATTATTTTGAAAAAAGAAATATTTTAAATTATATTAAATATATAAAATAGTTAAAGTCGAATATTAAACAAAAATTAAATTATAGAAGTGGTAAAATAAACAAATTCTTTCTTTTAAATGCTTCAACAAATTCCAATTCGCAAACAATTAAGTTTAGCAATATTTAAAAATGACAAGAGTCTAATTTACAGTAGTTTTCTTTTAGGTTTAACCTGATTACAAGAGCATTTTTTTGAAGAAGTAAGATCTGAAAAAAAAATTAAGTTTTTAATTTGGGGTAAGTTTTATTTTTCAAGATATTGAGAGATTTTTTGGTGAGTTGGCATTGTGTTATATAAATGTGCCAGTTTCTTTATTTTTTTCTAATAGTAGTGTAACAACTGAATTTAGAAAAACAAATTAGAACATATATTAATGAATAATTGATAAAAAAAAATGATGTCAAAAAAAGGTTTCAAAAATAAAATCGTGGAAAGGAAATGGTTCTCAGTAAGACATTGAAACATTTTATACTGTAATTTTTCACTTTTATATATCAATTTGAACTTTGCATAAATGTAATTTTTTTATTTCTCTCGATCAAACTATTTGTTAAGAATAACATTTTATGCATGTCGTTATGAGCTCCAATGTATTTGTTTACTCTACTATAAATGTTTTGAGTTAAGAGAAAGTAAAGCTTCGTTTAAAAGATGAGTTTAAAATAGAAGCCTCTTGTTTTGTTTTATTGTTGCAAGATTTAAAACATCAAGATGGCTGGATTTGAATATGTCAACAGATTATTATTATTAATTATTAATTATTATTATTATTATTATTATTATTCTTAATATTCTTATGTTTATTGTAGTCGAGTGACTCCACTTAAAGATTGTCAAATTGTTAGATTGTCAGATTGGTGAAACTTTCAAGTCATTAAGCGAAGTATCTTAGTTGGAACGAGTTGAATGACATACTTTAATGAATAACTGAATAAAATTCAAAAGTTTACAGGTTCCGCGGTTACAAATTCACATAGCTTATTTTTCTTTGTTTATTGCAATATTCGCAAATAGAAGGAAATTCTTTATTACCGGGACATTAACCAGAAGAAGCAATTGTAAACAGAAACGCGACGCGAAATATTTTCTTTATTCTTCGTCATCGTTTATATTAACCGTGTTTCGTTTATTTTTGAGTATAAGAAAAATATGCAAATTAATTGTGGAGACAATAGATCATCAGGAAAACTCTCGTTTAACTCGCTTAAATATCTAAACAGAAAGAAACAATAGGAAATAACAAAAACAATAACAGTAACTGTAACAATAGGCAACGGGCCAGACCCTCGTGTTTTCCTGTTTGGGCACTGCGAAGTGTACGACAACCAACGGGGAGATCCTATTGTTTCCTCGATAGCACATTTCCTAAACGGGTAAATGGACTATTGTTCCCCTCCCTTTCAAAAGATGTACAACAAAATTATGGCGTGGTGGATTTGTTTATCTTCAGGAAAGAAATCTAACACAAAACAACACCTTCAAGAAAAATGTTACTTGTTTAAAGAAAATTTTTTGCAGAAAAAATATTTAATATATAAGGCAAAATTATTTCAATTGAACTTCTTAGTTTTAATTAATGTTTTCTTTTCAGTCTCAAGTAATAAAAAACCAAAACAAAACTTTTCCACTCGCTTCCTTTTTTTATACACACACAACTAACAATGAACGCCAAATCTGCTGTTATCTTAGCCGCCGCCGCCGCCACTGCTTCCGCTGTTACTGCTGATCAAGCTAAACAATTAGACATCATCTTCAAAGATGTTGGTTCTAACATTAACCAATATATTAATTTAGTCTCTGACGCATCTTCCGGTATTACTTTTGATAACTTACCATCTGGTTTAATGGACATTGGTGAAGAAGTTGCTACCAACCCAAATGATACTTCTTACACTAGCAAATATGATGAAGTTGATTTAGCTGGTGTTTCTGCTTTCATTACCAAATTATCTTGGTACTCTGACAGATTAGCTCCACAATTAGATGCTGCTGGTGTTCCAATTGGTGGTGAAGCTAAGGCTACCACTAAGGCTGCTGAAACCACCACTCAAGCTAAGGCCACTTCTAAGGCTGCTGAAACCACTTCTGCTAAGGCTGAAACCACTTCTAAGGCTGCTTCTAAGGCTGCTGAAACCACTTCTAAGGCTGCTTCTAAGGCTACCACTGTTGCTCAAGCTACCAAGGCTCAAGCTATTTCTCAAATTGCTGATGGTCAAATTCAAGCTACCACTGCCACTGTTGCTCAACAAACTGAAAATGGTGCTGCTAAAGCCGTTGTTGGTTTAGGTGCTGGTGCCATTGCTGCTGCTGCTTTATTATTATAAGCAATTTAAATATATTATTAATTTATTTATATCTAAATAAGATTTAAAAATCTGCTTATAATTTTTATTGATACCCTTTCGTACTTTCTAACTTTTAAACAAATCCAACAATATATAGATTCTTTATAATTTAATGCAATACAAAATTTAAAATTTTAAAAAATATTAAAACAAGTTATATAATTAATATATTTATTTCTTATATTGTTCAGGTAACCAATCCTTTGGATCTGATTTCTTAGTTTGAATTGATTGAGTTGATTTATTCTTATTTAAATAATAATAAGAGATTGTCCCGATAAGGACAACGATCATTAATTGAATTGATAAGAATTGTGGATTGAAAATTGACATTAATGGTTCTTCAATACTTAATAGAGTTGGATTTGCGGCCACACTCTTTGGTTCTGCATCCACGTCTTCATCCTCTGCTCTCGTAGAGTCTTGTTTAATAATTTCTGCAGCGGTTTCGTTTGTAACATGAACAATTGGGAATAAATAATATAAACCAGGTTCTAAATTAATGACAATCTTTTGTCTAAAATTCAAAGTTGTATTTGGTGTAGCATACAAATTTTCCATTTCACCAAAACTAATCTTAGTGATTAATTCACCGGATGGGTAAGCTAAGATATTACCAGAGACCCCCATAACAGAGATATCACTTTCTTCATTGTTTGTTAGAGTATAATTTAACATAACAATTTCATCTTGATCAAATGATAATGGTTCAGAGATTGATTCGGGCATTTCTTTATCCTCAATGTTATAATTGATATCCAAGCCAATTGATGGAGTAGGGATATTTGAAGGTTGTTGTTGATCATCATCAGCAGCAACAATACCGTTGTCATTGTTATCTAATTGGTTTAGATTGACGCCTTGACCAAGGACCCAATTGGCGGTGATAGTGGTGAGTAAAGCGATGCCTCCTAATCTCATCTTGCCTTGTATGATGTGTTCTCTCTAAATTGCAGTATATGAGTGATCCGTGCGAGTGTAATATAGTATAACCTGTTCTTTTGCAGATCGTCCTTCTTCTTCTTCTTCTTCTTCCTTAATAACCTGTCAGCTCGGAGCCGCTGTTACCCGGACCCACGGAGCACGCACGGGACTGTTTTGCCGTCTTCCGCGCACCCGTGCATCCGCCCCCCGTTTTTCCAACCCGCTTGACCACACGGCTCTACACCCACTATCCCATACACGCGCTCCAGCTCAACACACTCGCAATGCCATGGCGGTTCTCTCTCGAAGCTCAGATAGCACA